>CAUJRU010001320.1:0-166705 GCA_963277665.1 Viscum album | reverse complement strand
TAAATTATTAATTTGAGTTCTTTTAAAGTATATTTAGAATTTATTTTTACAATTTAATACAATTTTGGTCATTGGATGTAATTTCACATTTAAACCAGACATAAACAAGTGTCAATCTTTTGATAGTTATTATCTCTTAAAAACACGCTATTTATTTTGACGAAGGGAATTAATTTTTAAATTAGTTAATGTAACTGATATGTTTTGAATTTGGTAAAATAGACATCATTTTTGAATTCATAATATCAAATATAGCTTAGGCCTAATTTTTGGTATTTTTTGGAACATTAATTTTTTGATGAATAGTGAAACCACTAAGTGGTAGTTAAAAAACTGAAATTTTCATAAAAATTAATTTTACCGCTTCTGTGAGTGGAATTTCAAAAATCCAAGAGACATGGTTAATATCAATGAAAAAAATGTCGTTCAATGAGATGAAAATAATTTTTGGTGAATAGTAACTTTTAACTTTTTTTACCACGGTTAAAAGTAAATAGGATAATTAAGGGTAAAAGTGTTATTATTATTACCCTAAAAAATATTATAATTCTATTGGATAAGTTTAATTCGACCAAAAACAACCTTAGGAATAAAATATGACCATTTAGGCCCACTTAGATTAGATTAGGACATTTATTATTAATTTATTTAAAGAAGGGTTAAAATAGTTAAAATCAACGTTTAATAACTAAATAATTTTTAATACAGGGTTATACATAAGATAAATTCGACTATAAATATTAATTAGAAAGATAAAACTATTTCATACATAACGGTATTTTATTTGTAATTTTTATACTTAAAATAAATTAATTTATTTATGACACAATGATGATGCAGTAATTATCTTATTAATGAAATATTGACATAATTAATGTTATAAATACCCAAATAAATGTAATTTGAAACTTTTTATGAATTAAAATAATTTTCTATGTTAATATGACATGTTAGTATTGATTTAATTAACGTTTTTCTAAATAATCATTCTGTTATGATTTTCAAAAAAATCAATTACCAAATAGTGTCAAAATTGACATAAAATAGTTTTTAAAACAAATATTATATTATTAATTGTTATTATATTCCTAAAAATATAAGGTTCGGCCAAGATACTTATATCATGATAGGTGTTTCATTAATGGACCACTTGGGGGTCTCTTGGATGTATATGGTATGTTTATTAACTATATAATATAAAAATACAAAGTGACATGGTAAATGTCAATCTAATTAACTAAGAGTTAAAACTAAAAGATAAGGTTAATATAGTGACCTAAACTTGTCTAAATTCTATTGGATTAGAGGATTTAGACCAATCCCCACCTTGTCTTAGAAATATATAAATTTTGAGCTATTAAAAACCGAATATGACTTTATAATAAAATAATATTTTTAGTCATTCCAAAGGTGCTCCTCTCCTCCCTTATAAAAGGGCACCTCCTCCCTCTCTTCCTCACACCACTTTGAGCCTTCAAGCTTGGCCAACCCCTAAAAAATTATCTTCTACACTTCCATAGAAACATCCTAGAGGTCTTGTTCTTCTTCAAAGACCAATTTTAGTGCCCTAAGAGGAGGTCTCAAAGAGGCGCTTCAAAGAAGAGGAGGTTCAGATACGTACGAAGCATATCGGACCTAGGGTAAGGGATAATTTGGCAAATCTCATTTTTATACGAGATTGCTTATTCATAATTATTTACTAGGTTAATTTATATCATCCATGTACATGTTTTATAAATGTGTATTCAAGTATGTTTAAAGTCCTTTTTTATCCATTTTGACTTTTACCCCATGGTATGGAAGGAATCTTTCTTTTATTTACCCTACAAGGTACTTTTTGACTTTTCCGGTAAAAGTATGAGAAGAATGTTTTTTTAACTTATATGGCACAAATAGATTTTTACGGTTTTATAAAGCCTTATTTTCATGAGGCTTCCTCCAAAATATTTTCTGACTGTTTTCAACAAAATCCTTTTCTTTTAAAATTGCATGACATTTTGTGAAAAGAGAATGATTTTGAAGAAGAATGGATATTTTCCACAAGAATTCATTTCAAGTGTTTTATCAAAACCATTTTCCATCTAAAATGACATTATTTCAAATGTGTATGTTTCATGTATAATGTATCTATGATTTACATGGTTTCACTTTTATTATTATGAAATGACGTCCATTTCTTTTATATGGATTATGTGATGATGGAATGATGTTTATGAAACCCATTTTATTCTTGGGTTATGATGAATGATTTATGTTTATATTGTGGCACACGAAAGAATGATTTCAATATAAGATGGGTGGGACATATATCTCCCTCCAATGCATTGGGTAAAGATTTATATCTCATGAGATAGACATTGCTGGAACGGCAAGTTAAACCGGTTCAGTAATAAAGGACTAGAACGAGGAGTGAACTCGATTCAGAAAGGGACATTATCCACTAAGATGGTCTTGGAAGAAATGGCTTGGCTACTATGAAAATCATATCATGTGCTTAATGGTTTTCCAAAATTACATGTTTAATTCCCATGCTATTTTATCATGATTATTGTTTCTTTATGATCTATGCCTTACGTACTGCCATGATTTATGTCATTGCTCAAGATTCTGATGTTTAAATATTATGTTCATGTTTTGAAGTTAAAATTTATATGATTTGTTTTATTTTATCCATTATTACCCTTACTAAGCATTTGAGCTCACCCTTTATATGTTTTCTTTTCCCCAGGATTTAAAGAAAGGTTTTAGGTAAGAAAAAAAGGGGAAGATCTTATGGGATATGTTGAAGATCTTTCACTACGATTAGAAGATTATATTACGAGTTTCCAAAGACACTAAACTATTACGATACTTGTGTATCTATTTTTGTTATGTATTAAGTATTCCGCTAAAGTAATGTAATGTCAATGTACGTCAAGCTTCGGGTCTCTACAGTTGGTATCAGAGGAAAGGTTTAGTCAGCCTTTGGAAACTAGGATGCAAGAACTTTAGTGAGATCCCTAGAGATATTTCTAAGGTATGTCTAGGGATGCCTATAAGGTTAAGTATAAGTATAGGTTATAGTCCTAGAATTACAGTAACGATCTTAGAATTAAACATAAGATGTAAGATATTGAAGGTACTCCCCCTTTATTATGTTATTTTCCCTAGCATGATTTTTTCCTCTCACACTATTCTATTTGGGTTTTAGAAAATGGCTGGAAACAAGATGATTCACGATAATGGAGGATATGATATACAATGGAATGATATTATTCATGAGAAACCAAATGAAATAGGATTTGGAAGTCCAAACATCATTATTATTCCGAATCAGCAATCTCATAATATGATCAATAAACTCAAATTTGGTAAGTTTCCTGACTCTGATAATAAGAGAAAGATGGAGTTCCATGATGATCATAGAGGAAAGAAAGTTCAATTTCCCCTATGTAAATCATGTGGGAAGAGGCATCAAGGAGAATGTTTCAAAGGAACTGGAAGATGCTTTGGGTGTGGAAAATAAGGACACAAAGCCAGTAAGTGAAAATGAAAATGTTCAGTTAACACCATGGATGAGGATAATGGTATTGCTACGACATCAACAATGGTTAAATGTTTTAAATGTGGAATGTACGGGCATTATGCAAACCAATGCCCTAAGGGAAAGTCTCATGAAGATAACTAGTATGGTCGTATGGGTAGTATTTATGTTAATGATGATGAAGAGACTACAAATGATATGTGAGATGAAATAATTGTTGAATCTTGGTCAATGGTTTAAGAAGGTAGTGGAATGATTATATGTTTATAAAGTGTAATGTTGTATAAGTAATCTCATGGTACTATGGAATAAAGAGACATCTAAGGATTGTTACACTATTTTCTTTCCTTAAGTTTTGAAAATGTATGATGAATGGTACTAGTAACCATGAATGTTTATTCAGATATTTTTAGAAAGTAGATGATATGCACATAATGAAGGGATAAGGAGAAAATTAAATGTTTGATAGTATTCATGAGCTCATGACGGATATAAGGAGAAGGTTATATCATGGTTTGAGTATATAGAATTTTCGGATTTTGGTATGTGGAAAGAGTTAACTTTTGACAATATTCATGTTTTCACTAAGGTTTAATGGGTATTCATTTTTCAAGAGAATACATGATTAAGTTATTCAAATGATTAGAATGTGACCAACAAGATATATGGGGGATAAATGATGGTATTCACATGCTTGGTTGATGAAATTTCAATTAATCGTTTTCTTTATACTATGAGCTTGGACCGAAGTATTTTAGATAAAGATTGGAATGGATTATGTTGGACATAAGTTAGTATTGTTTAACGATATAACTTTTTTGATGTTATTGATGGGATTTCATAATGTAGTTTTAGAAAAAGGACAACCTACAGGATGAGTGACAACCCATCGCGTCAGACAAGGTAGTGGGATTCGAACCCACAACCGAAGTGCGACTAGACTTTATTGCCCACCACTGGCCCACAAGAAGTCCCTGTTTAGTAGAAACTAGTTTAATTATATTAAGTAGTATGATATATGACGTATAAGTCCATTTTAAGAACCATATATCACTATAGATGGACTTATGTATTTTCTGATAACTTTTTTAACCTTTTGTTTGAGACAGATGGAATGACCCATAATTCTGTCACATGATATTCTAACACTTCACGAATGACAAATTCAAATTCATTTCTTTAAGAGATGGATTTTAAATGGTCCAAATAACAACCAACGGTGAGACTGTACCAAAATCACGAATGTATTTCTTCTAATTCCAATTTCATCAACTTTAGGGAAATGATCTTGAAAACCAAAAATGTTATCCTAGTGCTCTTATATCCGATGAATCAGATGGTACCTTAGATCGCCATAAATTTATGGCTTTATAATTGTTGGCTTTTTTATAGCCATGTTCTATACCACTCTCCATCAGAACTTAATGGTTAGATTTTTCTTCCATATCCATATTTTCACCTATATTCTTCTACGTGAAAACCCAGTGATGAGTTAATTTGGGTAACCATTACGTTTCATACTTTAGTTTTTAAAGTCAAGTTTTGGTATTCCTTTTTACGATGTGGGTTTCTATTAAAGAAACTTTCGATTAGTAACCCATTTATAACCCCGATGAATTTCGAGGGCGAAATTCATTTTAAGGGGGGGGGGGTAGAATGTAACACCCCGAGATTTTAGAAAAAATATTCTTTTTAATTTCATTAATGTCTTGTGTTATACGGTACACCAAAAGGAGCTTGCACAACATGCATCCCTGACTTGTCCTGTATTACATGCAATAAAGACCTTCCTCGATAGCGTGTGTAGTACATAATACCGAGTTTCACTAAATAAGATATTATTATAATATTATTATGAACTAGCCGTTATGAATAGTAAAACCCACTTTTTAAAATTTTATAAATTTTATCTTTCAAAATGGACTTTATTTTTGGATTCGGAATATTGAAATTTGATTAGGGTGAAATTTTGGTACTTTTCGGATAACTTTCATATTCTGATGAATAGTGAAAATTACTAAATTTTAATTAAAAACAACTTTTTTAATCGAAATAATTAATAGTGATAAGTTATTAATTTGAGTGGTTTTAAAGTATATTTAGAATATATTTTTACAATTTAATACAATTTTTGTCATTGGATGTAATTTCACATTTAAACCAGACATAAACAAGTGTCAATATTTTAATAGTTATTATCTCTTAAAAACACTCTATTTGTTTTGACGACGGGAATTAATTTTTAAATTAGTTAATGTAACTGATATGTTTTGAATTTGGTAAAATAGACATAATTTTTGAATTCATAATATCAAATATATCTTAGGCCTAATATTTTTAATTTTTTGGAAACTTTCATTTTTTGATGAATAGTGAAACTACTAAGTGGTAGTTAAAAAACTGAATTTTTCATAAAAATTAATTTTACCGCTTCTATGAGTGGAATTTATAAAATCAGAGAGACACATTTAATATCAAGTATTAAAATGTGGTTCAATGAGATGAAAATAATTTTTGGTGAATAGTAACTTTTTACTTTTTTTACCACGGTTAAAAGAAAATAGGGTAATTAAGGGAAAAAGTGTTATTATTATTACCCTAACACATGTACTAATTCTATTGGATAAGTGTAATTCGACCAAAAACAACCTTATGAATAAAATATGACCATTTAGGCCCACTTAGATTAGATTAGTACATTGATTATTAATTTATTTAAAGAAGGGTTAAAATAGTTAAAATCAATATTTAATAACTAAATCATTTTTAATACAAGGTTATACATAAGATAAATTTGACTATAAATATTCATTAGAAAGATAAAAAGATTTCATACATAATGGTATTTTATTTGTAATTTTTATACTTAAAAGAAATTAATTTATTTATGAAACAATGCTGATGCAGTAATTATCTTATTAATGAAATATTGACATAATTGATGTTATAAATACCCAAATAAATGTAATTTGAGACTTTTTATGAATTAAAATAATTTTATATGTTAATATGACATGTTAGTATTGATTTAATTAACTTATTTCGAATTAATAATTATGTTATGATTTTCAAAAAAAATCAATTACCAAATAGTGTCAAAATTGACATAAAGTAGTTTTTAAAACAAATATTATATTATTAGTTGTTATTATATTCCTAAAAATCTAAGGTTCGGCCAAGATACTTATATCATGATAGGTGTATCACTAATTGACCACTTGGGTGTCTCCTGGATGTATATGGTAAGTTTATTAACTATATAATATAAAAATACAAAGTGACATGGTAAATGTCAATCTAATTAACTAAGAGTTAAAACTAAAAGATAAGGTTAATATAATGACCTAAACTTGTCTAAATTCTATTAGATGATAGTATTTCGACCCATCCCCACGTTGGATTCGAAATATATCAATTTGGAGCTATTAAAAACTGAATATGACTTTATAATAAAATAATATTTTTAGTTATTCCAAAGGTGACCCTCTCCTCCCTTATAAAAGGGCACCTCCTCCCTCTCTTCCTCACACCACTTTCAGCCTTCAAGCTTGGACAACCCCTGCCAAATTCTCTTCTCCACTTCCCTAGAAACATCCTAGAGGTCCTTTTATTCTTCAAAGACCAATTTTAGTGCCCTAAGAGGAGGTCTCAAAGAGGCGCTTCAAAGAAGAGGAGGTTCGGATACGTACGAAGCATATCAGACCTAAGGTAAGGGATAATTTTGCAAGTCTCATTTTTATCCAAGATTGCTTATTCATAAGTATTTACTGAGGTTATTTCTATCATCCATGTCCATGTTTTATAAAAGTGTATTCATGTATGTTTAAAGTCCTTTTTACCCATTTTGACTTTTACCCCATGGTATGGAAGAAATCTTTCATTTATTTACACTACAAGGTACTTTTTGACTTTTCTGGCAAAAGTACGAGATGAATGTTTTTTTAACTTATACGGCACGAATGGATTTTTACAGTTTTATAAAGCCTTATTTTCATGAATCTTCCTCCAAAATATTTCATGACTATTTTCAACAAAATCCTTTTTCTTTAAAAATTGCATGAGATTTTGTGAAAAGAGAATGATTTTGAAGAAGAAAGGATATTTTCCACAAGAATTCATTTCAAGTGTTTTATCAAAACCATTTTCCATCTAAGATGACATTATTTCATATGTGTATGTTTCAAGTATGATGTCTGTATGATTTACATAGTTTCACTTTTCTTATTATGAAATGATGTCCATTTCTTTTATATGGATTATGTGATGATGGAATGATGTTTATGAAACCCATTTTATTCTTGGGTTATGATGAATGATTTATGTTTATATTGTGGAACACGAAAGAATGATTTAAATATGTGATGGGTGGGACCTTTGTCTCCCTCCAATGCATTGGGTAAAGATTTATATCTCATGAGATAGACATGGCTGGAACGACAAGTTAAACCGGTTCAGTAATACATGACTGGAACGAGAAGTGAACTCGATTCAGAAAGGGACTTTGTCCACTAAGATGGTCTTGGCAGCAATGCCTTGGATACTATGAAAATAATATCATGTGTTTAATGGTTTTCCACAATTACATGTTTAATTACCATGCTATTTTATCATGATTAATGTTTCTTTATGATCTATGCCTTGCGTACTGCCATGATTTATGTCATTGCTCAAGATTCTGATGTTTAAATATTATGTTCATGTTTTGAAGTTCAAATGTATACGATTTGTTTTATTTTATCCATGCTTACCCTTACTGAGCATTTGAGATCATCCTTTATATGATTTTTTCCCCAGGATTTAAAGAAAGGTTTTAGGTAAGAAAAAAAAGGGGAAGATCTTATGGGAGATGTTGAAGATCTTTCACCACAATTAGAAGATTATATTCCGAGTTTCCAAAGACACTAAACTATTACGATCCTTGTGTGTCGGTTTTTGTTATGTATTAAGTATTCCGCTAAAGTAGTGTAATGTCCATGTACATCAAGCTTCGGGTCTCTACAGTCCTCCCACCTATACCACCAAACGGGAACAACTGGAACAAGATGATGACACCAGAGGTTTAAAATCTTCTTATCAATCATACCGAGGATAGGACTTGTATAAGGGTTTAAAAAACCATGGGATTTCCCCAGACTACACCCCATATTTTATCTAGGACCTATGGCTGGAGCTAAAAATATTGAACCATCTTCGACCTCGTAGTTAGGCTTTGGAAACCACCTAAATAGAACTTATTCTTCTAGTGATACAAACCAATTCACCACAATCCCCTATAAGTTTACTAAGAACTATCACATTCCAAACTCACTTTACCCAAACCCAACATTTTACTGAAACAAGGTCTTAGAATATGCACACACATCACATATTTTGTCTTCGGGTGAGAAAAAATAGAAGGAATGGACACATATAAACACCTTACTCTTAAATAGAGGATTTTTATGTTTTTACAGGGGAGACATACTCCCAACATAATAGAGACTCTTAGAGGATTGCAAAACCTTCTCCTTTATAGTCAAACAATCATGTGACATCATAAGGCATCACCAAACATGACCATTGTGACTGATAGAAACAATATATAGAACAAGACCTTATGCCAAGTCCCTAAATAACACACAAGTCCAGAAAGTGTCCACAATAGCCTTCCATGACCCCAGTCCGAAAAATGGTTTTTTAATAAGAACTAATGCTTCAAAGAAACTATGAAGAACCCAAAGGCCCTCTTAGACACCATGGATACACTCATCCACACTAACAACCCCAGACCACTTCCACCTTCGACGAACTTGGAAACTTAAGAAAATAAGGTCTCTTTCAAACTTCCACGAGCACTCTCATTCAATAAGTGGATCTAAAAAAACAATAAATGAAATGGTGTAGAATAATTATGAAAATATCTAGGAAATATTACTTACATTTATCAACTGTAGGATTTTACAATGGACAAATAATTCGAGTTGTACTTCAGTGGTGCATTAACCCTTAATAGGGGCATACCTTATCCAATAAGAGAACCCAAAGACCAAAACAATCTGGTCCATTGGTCAAAAAATGACACAAACCATATCCAGACACATGAAGGTAACCACAGTAAAGGTGTCCCAAAACAAATCTCAGAAGAGACTACTAACCGGTCCTTCTACCCAGCTTACTGACCAAACACAAACCCAAAACACTGTTTGAACAGTAGGGGTTATTAGACTCAAAATATCCCACAACATCAACATATTGAAAACACATAATACACACCATAAAAAATCAGTCATAAATACATCAAATTTTACTTTAAAAACATTAATTTGAAAATAAACATTTCAACGATTAGCATATCCACCATTCGTACCCTATGGGCCTCACACATGCATGTTTCTATGCCACACTAAGCACCCTCCTCATATCTGTCCTAGAACTCATCCAGTCATGCAATCACCATCCATCATCCCTTATAAACCCATGCATGTGTTCTGTCACAGAAATACCAAAGGTTAAAACAAAAATTCTTTCCACTTTTCAAAACCATAATGTTCAACAAACAAATCCGTTTTCTCAAAATCTCTAACCACAAGATCAAAATCCCAATTCAAATCTTACAAAACTTTTCAGAAAGACACAAACATTTAGATAATAAATCACCTTCATGTTATTCACATCAATTTAAAAACATCTCATCCCATTAAAACACCCTTTTATAGTTTAGCAAACACTATTAGAAACACTTTTTCAAAACATACTTCAATATAGTCCCTGCATTCAAAAGAGGTGCTGGCACACCATTTACCATTTCAAAGGAATTATAAAAATTCAGTTCCACCATTTCATAAATCAAACCATTCCCTCTTTATTTGAATATAATTTCACAAAAACTTTACACTTCTTAAAACCAAGTCACTTTAAAGCCAAAGTTCCAAGATTTCAAAACTAATGAACACAAGAAAATGCGAGAGGAAAATACTTTCAATGGGTGACTTGGAAAAATGGTTGGGAGATATATTCCAATCACTTCACCATCATAGAGAGTGTTCTAGGGAATATCACCAGTTCCACATGTCTTGTCAGGCCCAGCGATCTCACTGAGACCATTAACCCAACTATCTTTTCATTTCCCCTAATCATCATTAAACCAAGAAAACCAAAGGACTTAGATAAATCCCAAATTACTTTGGAAACATGAATCTCATAATGAGGTGTGGTGATCTTGAACACTACCGAAAACTGGAATACCATGTCCTGACAATCTGAACTCCAGAATATTCTAACTCTTCCCTAAATAACAAGACCCAAAGAGTTAACCTGAACCACCTTTGATACCACTTTGTCACGAACAAAATCAGGTAGCCACCAAAACCAGCACCGAACCTGGCCCATGACAAGTCTCGAATGGAATTACCAATCCCTAAGGGCTGTAACAAGTTTCTGGATAACATAAAATGAGAATTGGGAATGATTCACCTGAGTTTATAAACTTAAAACAACAAATGGATCCAATAAACCGAATCTGGATTTTCCAAACCAAAAAATCTTCAAAAAAATTCAGAAATAAATTACATAGTTTAAAACAAATCACCAAGACTATAAAATTGGTAGAAAACAAAAAATAAATAGCCCTAGAACCCTCATGGCATGGGGCATCACCCTCAAGCCATCTCCACAAGACTTCACCACCAAAGACCAGATTGAAACCCGAACCACTGGCACTAAAAACTGCACCCAACCTGCGACAACAGAAATAACGAAGTCTAATTACCCCCAAGGGTATAAGTAGGGTGTGAGATAATTCCCAATAGGATACCACCACTAAGATATTCCATGTGATAAACATTCAAAGATGAAATGCCTGTAAGTTTTTATGAATAAGAAATGCTAGCTACAATTTCTAAAAGATTAATCTTAAAAATTAAAACAGTTTTCAAGTGGGATATCATTAAGAGTCTACACTTTTAAAACTAATGTCAAGACTACTGAATTTTCAAGCCAAACATATTGTATTCTAATAGTAAGTACAAAGTAACTAATGAGCACAATCAATAGGAAATAACCCCTAGGTACTAGCTCATTGTGGGTCCCAGGTACCTCATATCTCGGTGAGAGTAACCATAACAAATATCCATTCTCATGCACGAGAAACTAACAGGGAACATACCCATAACATAGTGGTCCCCAATCATCATCATCATCATAGTTTGATTAGATTTGTATGTGAAAACCTTGCTAAGTGAAACTGAGGCCAAACCCCACGGATTCACTAGAAAACTAGTACACGTCAATCCACCTAGATACCTATGTTTTCCCCTTGTGCTCAAAAAAGTTTAACAAGTCAAGAAATATACTTTTCACATGAAAATATCATTTTCACATCAAAAATTCACCAAACGTCACACATGTATACCACACAAGTCACAAAAGTTCACTTTTCATTCAAATTGATTTTGAAATCCGACTCACACTAAAATAGCCCACAACATTTTTCCTGTTTCTTTAAGACTTCCAAAAATACATTAAACAATTTTATAAAACCATTACAAGATATTCCAACTCACATAACATCCCACTCACATGTTACATAATACCCTTTTTATAACCAAAATCAAATTTTCATATCACAATCACACAAAACACCCCACATCACTTTCACACCTCTTACACACTTTAGTAAATCCTTCAAACATTGTTATAAAAAATTTTCAAGATGGAAAACATAAAAAAAATCCCCTTTCACATTTAAAATGTAAAATTTAAAAATATACACACTCCTAAATAGTTTTTCAACATGGTTTCACTTCTTACATAAATCATTAAACAATTCAAAACATTCATAAAACAATTCCAAGGAGTGTACCCAATCTTTTCACATAAAACCCATTTCAAACCATCTTTCAAGGAAAAAATCACCCAAATACCAATTAAAAACAGAATTTTCATCCCAAACAACATTTATTAAACCACCCCAAGTGTTATAAAAATCCCTCAAACAATACCAAAAATGATCCACATGAAAAACACACATTTTTAAAATCACTTTCAAGAAATACAACATCGTTTTAAACCTTAAACCCATTCAAAACCCCTCTTTAAAACTCAATAGAACACCAAGACCCTACCAAAGCATAATTGGATATGTACTAAAACACACCCAAATAATACCACAAGTGTTACACATGAAAAACACCCAATTTCAATCTAAAATTAAACTATAAAATTAAACTCTTAACCAAATAAATCATGACAATTTTTTACACCACACAAAACATATGATGAATATGAAGAATGAGTAAATACATCAAGACAACTCATAAATAATTGTTTACACGTGGAACCACCTACTGAAAGTGTCGAATCCCTCAAATCTTGGTGCAAAACATCAACTGCACCACTGCCTCACTACAAAGAAGTGAAGAAGAACCTAACACATAAATATTACACCACAAATACACCAAATGAAACCCTAGGTTCTAACCATAACTCTTAGATATTTTAGAACATCAAGAAAGAGGGAGGAAACCCTAAGAAAATTGAATAAATCAAATAGAGAAACAATTACTTGAAGTGAACTTGAAGAAATCACCCCAAATCAAACAATTTTTGAATCTCAAAGAAAAAAAACCGATAGTGAGGATTTAATGAGGCTGAGAAGGTCATGTGGGTACTAGAATGGGGGAGAAAGAGTGACAAATGAATGAAGGAAGCAAGTACCCTTCTCAAATATGGACGGTTTGAGAAACCCTAAAACGTTTTTCCCTAATTCACAGTACAAATGAACTCAAAAAATGTGAAACCAATAATGGGGCTGATCCTAGGGATATTAGTTTCTAGAGGGAGGTATAATCACAAAAAAAAATGAAAGATATATTAATGAATTAAAATAATAATTTAATTCAAAAAATGGGCTTACGGGCAGACCCAATTACTTAATAAAAAACCCAAATACACCATGATTATGGATTTATAAATTCTCTAAATTTACATGGTGGTGTTAATAGGTTAGGGTATGCTAATTATGAATTTTAATGGATGAAAAATGTTAAAAAATGATGGAGTTATAAAAGAAACAAAATTGGTTTTTAAATTTGGAAATCAGCTCACGGTTTGGCCCAAATTTTAAAAACACACCATTTCCACAAAAATTCATAGGAATGCCCCAAAAAAAATCAGGAATGGAAATTACATGAAATATTAATTCTAAATAATTCATGGATTTGATAGTACCATTATTTTAAAACCCATGTATAGACTCACTTGAATACCAACCGTAGTATTGAAAACAATAAGCCCCATGTACTTTGATATATGAAATCTATTATTGAATTTTAATTTATCTTATCAATGTTATCTTGTTTCCATTTACTGATTACATGTATGATCCATTATTCTCAAAAAATTATGTATCAATGGATATGGTGAATATAAAACCATTACCATGGTTTTATCCTTCCCATGTTGTATGTGTCATTGGAATATTCCCTTTCCATAAACTCTTGTGGAACTTGTTCCTATGTCCAATATTTTTGCATCTACTTCATTGAATAAATAATATTCAATATTTCTCCAACTATCTCAATTAGATACATTCACCCTTTTATCACTACAACAAAACCGGCCCCTAGCGGCAGTTCTTTTTTCATTTGGCGGCGGTTTAAACCGCCGCTATAGGGTTTGGCGGCGGTTTAAAAAAACCACCGTGAAATTGGGCGTCGACAATCTATTAGCGGTGGTTTTTACTATTTCGCGCCGGTTTAAGAAAAGCGTCATAGATGCCTCTTTTCACGACGGTTTTTGTCCATTTCGCGGCGGTTTTATGCATAGATGATACTTTTTTTTTGCGGCCGTTTTAACCGCCGCTATATTCTGGCGTTTGATGCGCCTATGTTGCAGCGGTGAAAACCTCCGCTAAATTTAAACATAATACATTTAGCAGTGGTTATAACCACCTATAAATACTGAACAATAAGGCATTAGCGGCGGTTATAACCGCCTCTAAATGCTGACCAGTAAGGCATTAGCGGCGGTTAAAACCGCCGCGAAATGTTGACCTGGAAAAAAAATAATTCTGCTCCTACCACACCACTGCCCTGAAAAACAAATCAAACCAGAATATTGAACAGGATACACCATACAAACAAATAACATGGTAGTATTCATTGAAAAATAGGATATGAGCAAATGTTGTATGTTATGGAGTCCAACCTAAGGAAAGGTATGTATCACAATTTGGTGAGTAACCCATCCATGTGACCCCCAAGATGTATATGTGTTTTTAGGTTCTTTAATTTCTTATGTGTTTTAAGAAGGGTTGATTTATATTATATGGATACTAATACTCTATATAATAAATGGTTATGAATTTTGATACAATTTATGTGATCATGATAGCCATGGTGATGTGTAATGATATATAATTGGTTATGCTCTAAGTTGGCCGATATAACATCCATGGGTGGATTGTGATATGGGTTGGGTTTTTTTAACAATGGATTTGTGTTATGGGATAGAAGAAATTATGTTTATATGGGTATAGAATTTGTTCCAAAGATGGATGTTTGAGTAGTTATAGAATGTATGTTATGGTATGGTTTGTTGTGTGTTTTGGGATGGTTGTTAATGCCTACTATAGAAAATGGGTAACTTGTGAATTGGCGTGTGTTTTAGGTTGGACAACACGCTAACCGTGCATGGTGCTTGATAGAGTATGGTTTATGATCTTGTAGGTTATACATGATTCCTATTGAGGATTTGAGTTATGTCATTGGATATGAGATACGAGTTTCATGTATACATCCCAAGATGGTCATCATGTTGCAGGTTGGATGGGATGCATCATGATATAGTTGTTATTGACTTCGTTAAAGAAAATAGGATTGAGTTTTTTAAAATTTCAACAACTTATCTAATGTTTTCCTAAATACCTTATTGGTGGAATTATAATTAACCAAACCAAATGATATTTATTTTTCACAATAGTTATTATCATAAGATAATGTCATTAATATATATGTGCATGTATGTGATCTTTATCCTTCAGGGAAAGTATGGTGTGTCGATTTCTAGTTAGGATTAGTAACCTAGATTCCATAGTTGGATTGGGTATGGGATTTGTGATATGCATGAGAACCCTCGAGTGGGTATATTGGCCTATGATTTTCCTCGTGATATTTGAGATGGGTTCATAGATGCTTCTCCATGAGTTGTATCCTATATATGATGTGACATGTGAACTAGGGTTGAGAGATACTAGTAATATTGAGATGTATCTTGGGATATTGGTGATTGGAGTGTTCTAATCAAGTGAAATAGCGATTCTCATTTCCACCTGATGAGGGTTTTCTTGTATGTATGTAATACAAGAGAGGACTTATCCTAGGTCTATTAGTTCATTAAAAAAATGAAAGTAAGTTTAGACACTTTGTTCTATAGTGATGGTATATAGGTGGATTGTGGTTTGGTATTCAGTTAGTAATATCATTGTATTTGGTATTGTGAATGTAAAAGTATGGGTAGTGCTTGTGTTTTGTTAAGTCTAACATGAATAGTTGACATGGTTATTTGGGGGACAAGTTAAGTTAAACTATGATTATTTGGATTTTATTGTAATGATGCATATTAGGTGTTTTAATAGAGTGTATACATTCTTAGATTCATGTTATACTGATAACGGTTAAATTTAGGTATTGTGGGAGGCTTCCAAGATACACTCTTTCCATGTCAGTAAGAGCATGATTTCTTTATCATCATAATTGGTATGTTGGTTGTATAGTCTAAGATTAGCCTGTCAGGTGGGAATTTCTTCATGCCTGTGTAATGTGTTGTGTCTCATTGGGCCTTGATAGTGATGGTATGAATTGGGCTTACACAGCTAGGATACCCAGGTGCTACTATGGAGCAACAATGATATGAATGGGACTTACACAGTTGGACTGCCTAGGTACTTCTATGAATCAGTTATGGTATGAATCGAGCTTACACAATGGGGCTACCCGAATGCTGCTATATAGTAGAAATGGTATGAATATGGGTTACATATATGGTATTATCATTGGATGTGGTACCAATTCAAACACAGGCCTAAATGGAATGATGTATACCACACTCGAGAAATCAAGACATAAAATGAAACATCATAAATAAATAAAATGCATAGAAGGAAACATGAGAAATCAAAAAAATGTTAGGACATGGAAATGTTTGGTGGAAACTATGTTCCATATAAATGTTACATATAAAAACCAACCGTTCTCATACTTGTTCAACACATCAAAAACACTACTACTCATCGTCTGATGCTGCATCGTCACCCTCTCCACCTTCATCTCCACTACTTGCTGCCACCTATAAGAACATTATATTGAAAATTAAATATTGTTGCATATTTATAATTAAACTTAAAACCAATAAAAGTGTTCAAACTAAATGATTTTTATTTTTTTGTGATTTACCTGCTCACCACTAGCCGATGCACTACCACCGGGGGCATATCTGCTCATATGCTGACGTATTTCAAGCAACTTTTCTGCAAAGCAGATATCTAATCCCCCTGCTGGTGAACTGCGTTTCGTAGAGAAGACATCTCCATCTGAGTATCTTCAAGTATGAAATGACTATAACCAGGAGTATATGTAGCCGAAATCCCTGATGTCCTGCCAAAGACCTCAGATGGTACGGGTCCAAAACCCATCCCGTGCACTCTACCAGGATGCTCCTTCCCAAGGACTTTACCAACCAGTTCATCCTGGGAGACTGAGTAGGATTGCTTAGGATTGACATCCCATATTTCGTTAATTTTTACCTATAAATCAAATATCAATATATATTAACACAGTAAAAACTGATAATAAGTTATTATAATAAATGATTGACTTCATACCCCAACTTCTCTGGCAGGTTTATTAACAAAACTTCCATCTGTTTTTTTATGAACATCCAGCCACAGTTCTGTTCGGGATGCTTCATGCCCTAAACTCTGTGAATGCATTAAAAAAATATAAATCAACAATTAAATATGTTAAATAGATAATATTTTCTTATAAATATTTAAACTAATTAAAATATTACCAATGACATTCGGCTTCTAGAAAAGATTTTTGAGCTCGCAGTGTGCGGGATGACTTGTTTTGCCCGGTTTGATGCATTCTGTCTTGAGAGATCCTGAAATAAATAAAATTCAATTTAACAATAATGTATTCAATGTCTATCTCCTCTTCATGTACATTTATAAATGTAAAATGAGGATAATATAATAATATATATTTCAATACCATCCGCTTCTCATCACGATAGCTATCGACAAATACTTTCCACTGTTCTTTCGGTACCCCACTGGGTAGCTTCTCAAACATCTGCTGCACGATCAACGAAGTATCATTGGCATCACACCACAACCTCCATTTAAAATATTTCCATTTTTTTCCAAGATTTTTCAATGTCCACTTCCATGCTATCACATCCGCAACGGTAAAGTGGAAGAACATCTGTATACAGAAATTCATTTTGAATATATTAGTAACATGACATTCAATTAAACCATAAAGTAATAAAATTACCTTTATCTGAGAATCAAAAACTTCATTTTTCCAGTTTGGAGGCATATGCCTCTAATCATCATATGAAATAGGCAGGGAAATGGGCTCCACTGCCAGCTGAGCTATAATCTGACCAAGTAAACCTGCGGCGTCATCCGTCGGGACCCCATAAGAATCAAATGGCACCACTATCTTCTCGCCATTCATGTTCCAAACATTAGAACTTTTTAAGTGTTTTTTCACGGTTGCATTTTTTTCATCTGCAATTAGAAAACAATTATTATAAACAAAATGCAATAAATTAATTTAATTAAAATTTATACCTATGACTGTGACCCTCCAGAATGTCCGTGATGAACTGGAAGGGGTGTGTCGCTGCCCCGCTGCTGAGGCTCCTGTAGGGGGAGGCGATGACTCATCCTCTAATGAGACATCCACTGACGGTGTCAAATATGGTGCAGGGGGAGATGATGCAGGGATGTAGGCAGCTGCTGCCTCAGATGCCGTGGGGACAGACGGATCGTCATCTGTTGCAGAAGTAGATAAAATGGTGTACCGCTTCTTCCTTGGCATTCCTGTCATTTAATCAAATAAAATTAAGTTCAGAATATATATTTCAAAAAATTTATGCAGAAAAATAAAATTAAAAACGATAATAGATGCACAGTACTAACAAACAAAATATATATAACAATGATAACTAATGACTACAGAAATGAAACAAGTGGTTGCTGAATGAATAAATAATTGTACATACAATCATTTTCCCCTTCAATCATGTCGGTTTCCTGCTCCATTGCTTCATCCACTTCATTCATCCTTTCTAGACTAATATTTTCAATATCATGATGGAAAAATAATTCTTCTTCCTGTTGATGATGAAATTCAATTGCAGAGGTCAAATCTTCCACTTCATCACCCATATCATACAAATCTCTTTGTATTACGTGAGTAACTAAACTCCACCCTTCATCCACAAGATCATTCACATAATATACCATTTTTTCCTGCGATGCTAAGATATATGGATCATGCAGTTCACGATCACCAACATCCATCAAGCGAGAGAAGTTTACAGAAGTAAATTGCTAGGAATCTCTTTTAACACCTATGATAATATCGACCCATTTGCATTTGAATAAAACAACAGAAAAATGCCCATGGTAGTTTAATTCAATAATATCATGCAACCTTCCATAGTATTCCACTTCAGCAAATGTAAATATACCACTTTTATGTGTTTTCAAACCCATTTCTCGATCGACTGTACGAAATCTAAAACCATTCACATTATAGGCGTCGAACTTTATAACTTGTTTTATAGGACCTCTAGCAAGAAACTTCAAATCTTCTGAAAAGTCTGCTCGAGTATCAGTATTCATGATCGGAAGAATAAAAATATAATTTAATAGATTAGCAAATTGTATGTGTCAAACTAATATTTGTATTTATTGCAATATTTGTAAACATACACATCGTGCAAACCATTCTACCAGCTCTTTATTCACAGCTTTCATTATATCTTTTTCATTTTGTTTTCGGCCTCTCATTCGTCTCTTTGTTTGTTTCCTAAACTCTTCAATAAATGGATCTTCAATTTCACTATTCAGTATCACATATCTATGTGCCTGTAATAACTCCAATTCTGTCAGTGTCGCGTATGAGGTCCTCCCAACTGATCGACCAAAAGCAGGAAATATTTTTGATTTCTGATGCATTTGAGATTGAGTTGATGTGTCGTCAACACGTCGAACTCGATTAAATCTTGTCTCAATATCATCCAAATATCTGGAACAAAAGGTGAGACACTCCTCGGCCAAATAGCCTTCAGCAATAGAGCCTTCTGGTTGAGCTTTATTTCTCACGTATGCTTTCAAAAGCCTAAGATATCTGTGAAAAATAAAAATAATATTATGCCTTTATTTAAATTACAAATATTATTTACTTAACTATAAACATATAAATAAAATACCTGTCAATTGGATACATCCATCAATAATGAACGGGGCCCCCTAATTTAGCTTCGTCAACCAAATGCACAGTTAAATGCATCATGAAAGTAAAAAACGATGGAGGAAAGATCATATCCATTGCACAAAGGGTAAATAAAAACCTCTCCTGTAGGTTTTCAAGCTGTAAAGGATGTAGAGTTTTCTCACATAATTGCCTGAAAAATGTGCAGAATTGCAGTACAACAATAGTAACTTTTTCAGGTAATAATATACGCAATGCCAATGGTAGTAACTGTTGTAACAAAACATGTGAATCATGACTTTTCAATCCATATAACTTACGATTCTTCAAATAAACACACCTCGAGATGTTACTCTAATACCCATCAGATACCTTCACATTCTTTAAAATTCGAAAGAACATATATTTATCCCTATTTTTCATTGAAAAAATGGCAGGAGGATACTTTTCATTATCATCTGGCCAGAGATCATGTTTTATGTTCATTACTTGTAAGTCTTTGCGAGCATTGAGATGATCCTTCAACTTTCCATGCTCATTAAGTAATGTGAAAATCAAATTATCACATACATTCTTCTCAATATGCATCACATCAAGATTGTGGCGCAAGGAATTAAATTCCCAATACGGAATTTTGAAGAATATACTTTTTTTCTTCCATTGTTGCGTTCTGATTTCACTTGACGATGCACTTCGCACTCGTTTTCCGCTATCAGTCAAATGATGAACCTTCCCAAATTCTGTTTTAACATTTTCAAGCTGTGTCAATATTTCAGAACCGGTTAACAACTTTGGAGGTGGTCTACGATCAATGGAACCATTAAATTTTTATTTTTTCAGCCGAAATCTATGAGATGCATCAAGAAATCTTCGATGGTACAAGAAGCACCATTTTATACTATAAGGTAGCCGTTTGGGATCGAAATCAAAGTTACAAACAGGACAAGCCAAACCTATATAAGTGTTCCAACCAGATAAATTCCCAAGCCCAGGGAAGTCACTAATGGTCCACATTAAAGCAGCATGCATTTTGAACATTGTTTTAGAAGAAACATCAAATTTCTCAACACCGTTGCTCCATAACTCCTGCAATTCTTCAATCAAAGGCTGCAGGTATACATCAATATCATTTCTAGGCATTTTTTTCCTGGAATAATCATCGAAATGATAAAAGATGTTTGTTGCATACATATCTACGGAGGCAGATTATAAGGGATTAAAACAACTGGCCAAATGCTATAACTCGTACTCAAAGTCCCAAATGGGTTGAATCCATCGGCAACCAATCCCAATCGAACATTCCTAGGATCAGCTGAGAAATCTGGATGTAATGAATCAAATGTCTTCCACAATTGGGAATCTCTTGGATGTATCATTAACCCATCATTGTTATTATCTATAGAATTCCACTTCATGTGTTTGGCGGTTTTTGATGACCTGAATAATCTTTGCAATCGAGGCTTCAAAGGAAAGTAACGCAAAACTTTTGCAGGTGTGTTCATTTTCTTCTTCTCCATGAAATTATGTTTAGTTATACTTCCAACATCAACTTTTGACTGCCATCTAGAAGAAGAATATTTCTTACAATTCTGTCTACTTAAATCCTCTCCCCAATAAAGCATACAATCATTGGGACACGCATGTATTTTTGTATAATTCAGACCAAGATTGTTTACAACTTTTTTCATCTCATAAAACGATTATGGGATTTTTTCTTCAGGAAATGCATCACGAATCAATTCCAATAACATGGACATTGCCTTATTTGTAATTCCACATAGACATTTGATATGGTACAACTTCAGAAGAAATGAAAGCTTTGAATATTTCAAACACCCACTATACAACTCTTGATTTCCATCGTCAAATAAATCATGAAACACATTTTCCTCACTAAAGTTTTCCCTTACATTTGGCTCCACCGAATCAAGAGGAGGATCCAATGATATGTTACAATCTTGATCTGCTTGTGTTACAGTCTCAAAAACATCACTTGTCACGTTGCAATTTGTAGCACCCTCTTCTAGTTGTTCTGATATGTTTTGATGCTCATAGTGGTGTCTTGTAGTGCCGAATGAATAATTTATGAGGTTTTGCATTTCATTTTCCATTGGCGACAAACTTGGGACCTCATTCTGTGGATTAACATCAATCCTCAATCTTTCTGTATTGTTTGATTCTCCATGCCAAATCCAACACAAATATTGATTAGGGAATTGCTTCAGTATTAAATGTTCATAAACTTCATCTCTCTTCAACCATGTTATAAATTTACATTTAGGACATGGACATCTTATTCTCCCTTCAACGGATCGATTAGAAATTGAAAAATCTAAAAACTCATTCAAACCCTTAACATATTGAGGTGTGTTCCTTGGTAATGTGATCCAGCTTTTATCCATGTATATCACAATGTGCCTACACAAAATATGCGATAGTGTAAGATTACAGAAACATAATATAATAAAGATGAACCATTGATCATAAAGTATGCATAATATAATAAAGATGGTTCATTGATCACATTTACCACTTCAGACCAACCGAACAAGTCTGGTCCATAAGATACAGCGTCAACACCTCATTGAGGAGAAATAAGAATATCTGGTTACTCACTTATCATAACACTATCTACCCAACTATTTTTTATGGTTTCCAATGGGATATGTTTACAGAACATGAAGCACCTAATTAATTCATTATCCATGATAAGACATGTCGTTATGGACCAAATTTACAAGGGAGAGAAGTCACATGGATTTTTGTAAAATAAACCATTGGAATTGAAATTGGTCTATAGGATGGGATTTAATCTATTGAACATATCTATATTCTTGGAAAGAGTTGAGGTGTAAATAATATTAAGTGATATCCCAAAGGAACCAACTGCTCAATATAAATTCCAAGAAATTACTCAAATTGTGGATGGATATTCTCACTTTTAGTAATGAATACATGAATAAATGTAGGAGAAATATATAAACCACAAAAATAAATAATCCACAATTACTATGCATGACTTATCCGTCGTTTATGAGAAGCAATCGAAGAATCAAGGAAGACCTAAAAATTACCAAAGTCGAAAGGGGTCGCGGGGGGTGCGAGGGTCGCCGGAGGCCACGGGGGGTGTGGGGGGTGTCGGGGTCAATAAAAAAATTACACCCATGAAAATACAATAGAGAATTCTCACAAAGCATATACCTAGGTATGAAATCCATACTATAAAACCATTCATGGAAAACCCAATACACATAATATGAAATCGTACCTTTTTTAAATAAAAAAATAAAGATAAAGTGATTGTCAAGGTTTCTATAATGACATGACCTTTATAATTAACTACATCATGATGAATCTCTGAGAAAAGTAATATAAATTTACATTCATCTATCGACGTACAAACTACATGCACTTGATAATTTATACTTAGAGCATCAATAATGAAATTTCACTTTCTTGGAGTATAAGTAAAATCCAAATAAAATGACTAAATATATTCATCCCATATCCTCTATCATAAATTTTTATCCCTATGATAAAATATTTACTACATGTTTTTTATTTGTAAATGCCACAAAATTCTCATTGAACAACTAATTTCATAAACATTGGAGGGCATGCATAACCATGACTAACTCAATATCCTGAGTTGGATAATTGTTATCATTTATTATAAGTTTCAAGACCCATTTACTAAAACTCATTCCTCCATATCAACTTAAATCTTAACATCACATTGGAGGCCTCATTATTGAACTTATAATGCATCCTTGGCTTTGGTCAAATAATAATATGTGTAGATGTCAATATATTTTTTAGCTCATAAAATGAATCTTTTTATTTATCATCCCACTAAAAATTCACTCCATTCCAAGTCAATACTATATTTTTAATGAATATGTGAGAAAACTCCAAGATAATGCAAGAATAAGAAACCACATGACCAATGAAAATATGAATCTCAACAATATTAGTATGAATCTATTAAGAAATTATAGATTCTACTTTCTCAATATCCCATAATATCCTAGATTTAGAGAAATCACGACCAAAAAATGTCACCTATTGATTATAGAAATAACATTTCAATATATTGGCATATAAATGATGATATCTCAATGTGTCTAAGAACATAACCAACTATTCTTCATGCTCCTCATAGGATCATGATCATACCGATATATCATTGATAAATATAGTCCTGAATGAAAAAAATAATAAAAAATGGTTTATCAAAGTTATAAATACATATGGTTTCTCCATTACCCTAAATAGAATTAACAATAACACAAAATTACTATATAGTGTTTGAAATTCTATCTTGGACACACCTTTAGATCAAACCTTTAACCGCTGATAACCTAATCGATGAACAATCTTCAAAATCCATAAAGAACCTCTAAACTGATTGAACAAATCATAAATTCATAGAAAAGGATACCAATTATTAAGAGTAACATGATTTAATTTATAATAGATAATATAAAATCAATAACTCGCTCTTGCAATATTTGTAAAAAGAAATGGATAACCCTATGTAGACACACTCAGATTAACAAATCCATTGGATTAAAGATCTCCCAACTAAATATTTATCTATCTAATATCCCATAGAGATATAGAGTAATGGGATATTTTGATAGTCTTGATACCTTGTACTAATTCAATCATAAACTCCACCTCCATCTCAAGAGGTAACCTTATAAAGTCGTCAAAAAAAACATCTTGATACTTATTAATTACAGGAGGAAAACAACACTTGAAACACCATTAGCTAACCTGAGATCCATCCATACCACTAGAGATATAGTAATCCCCATTTTCCAATAATCATATATTGATCAAATGGAATTATAATCTTATTCACCTAGAAGAACATATGATTTATCATAATATGGAGATAATTTCTCTCTTTTCTAATAACAATAAATATATGCTTTAAAATGTGATAACTAGTCTATACTAAAAATTAAAATGAAATATTTCATCACTATAATGACCAATTTCCAAAGATATACGTATCCAAAAATATCAGCTACATAATTTAGGAACTTCTAATGGGATCCTCTCTTTTTCCCAATGAATTATTTAGAGAGAAAACTTTAAATAAAAATTCAACAATCAAACCTATGTTGGATACCAAGAAAGAAGACATAAAATAATTAGAATAAATATAATCAAATAACACACTGAACAAGGTTGAGGTATCAATTACTATGCATGAATTTTAGTAATAAATACATGAATAAATGTAGGAGAAATATATAAACCACAAAAATAAATAATCCACAATTACTACGCAAGACTTATCCGTCGTTTATGAGAAGCAATCAAAGAATCAAGGAAGAACTAAATATTACCAAAGCCGAAAGGGGTCGCGGGGGGAGCTGGGGTGTGCGGGGGTCGCCGGAGGCCACGGGGGGCGCGGGGGGTGTCGGGGTCGCTGAATGGCACAGGGGGCGCGGGGGGCGCGGGGGTCGCCGGTGGTCTAGGGGGCGCTGGGGGGTGCGGGTTTCGCCGGATGGCGCGTGGAGTGCGGGGGGTGCAGGGGTCGCCGGAGGGTGCGGGGGGCGCAGCGGTCGCCGAGGCCGGGGGGGATCTGGGACGAGGGTTTGGGAACGCGGTCGAGGTGGGGGAAAGGGTCGTGGTGTTTTAAAAAAATTTGGGTTTCACGGCGGTTTATTAAAAACCTATGCGAAACCTTCACCGAAAATGTTTAGCGGCGGTTTTGTGAACCGCCGCCACAAAACCGCTGCTAAACCCAGTTTTTTTTGTAGTGTATAGAAATATATAGTCTAGAACTTAACTATGAACTCTCTGTCTGAGGGATTTATGTAATATCTTTAGAAAACATTATGATAATTAATTTAGTTTCACATTGAGTTTTCCATTATTCAGGTTTTGTTTATTTCTTTAACAAACACTTCACATCCAAACATGGGTTGTTATGTCATAACAGATTTATATCATATTATAGTTGGAATATAATTATGGGATATGGATGCTATTTGTGACAAATGTCTCAAAAATATTTATTGTTTTTATGATAAATATTGGGATCAACGTTGAAAATCCTTTTACTTACATCATGAATCTGATGTGTATAAGAAAATGTTCATTTAGGAATTACACCATTCTATATTTTATTGATTAATGTTTTTCATGTAAGACTCCTTATCGGTCTCCATACTAATATCATATATTTTATGTATAATTAGTTTTCATTTATGAATTAGTCCATGCTACATTACCATGATCGATGAATGCTTGCACTACAACAAAACTGGCCCCTAGCGGCGGTTTTTTTTTATTTGGCGGCGGTTTAAACCGCCGCAATAGGGTTTGGCGGCGGTTTACAAAAACCGCCACGAAATTGGGAGTCGACAATCTATTAGCGGCGGTTTTTAATATTTCGCGGCGGTTTAAGAAAAGCATCGTAGATTCCTCTTTTCGCGACGGTTTTTGTCAATTTCATTGTGGTTTTATGCGTAGATGATACTTTTTTTTTCACGGCGGTTTTAACTGCCTCTATATTCTGGCGTTTGATGCGCCTATGTCACGGCGGTGAAAACCGCCGCTAAATTTAAACATAATACATTTAGCGGCGGTTATAACCGCCGCTAAATACTGATCAATAAGGCATTAGTGGAGGTTATAACCGCTAGTAAATGCTGACCAGTAAGGCATTAGCGGCGGTTAAAACCACCGTGAAATGTTGACCTAAAAAAAATAATTCTGCTCCCTACCACACCACTGCCCTGAAAAACAAATCAAACCAGAATATTGAACAGGAGACACCATACAAACAAATAACATGGTAGTATTCATTGAAAAATAGGATATGAGCAATTGTTGTATGTTTTGGAGTCCAACCTAAGGAAAGGTATGTATCACAATTTGGTGAGTAACCAATCCATGTGACCCCCAAGATGTATATGTGTTTTTAGGTTCTTTAATTTCTTATGTGTTATAAGAAGGGTTGATTTATATTATATGGATACTAATACTCTATATAATAAATGGTTATGAATGTTGATACAATTTATGTGATCATGCTAACCATGGTGATGTGTAATGATATGTAATTCGTTATGCTCTAAGTTGGCCGATATAACATCCATGGGTGGATTATGATATGGGTTGGGTTTTTTTAACAATGGATTTGTGTTATGGGATAGAACAAATTATATTTATATGGGTATAGAATTTGTTCCAAAGATGGATGTTTGAGTAGTTATAGAATGTATGTTATGGTATGGTTTGTTGTGTGTTTTGGGTTGGTTGTTAATGCCTACTATAGAAAATGGGTAACTTGTGAATTGGCGTGTGTTTTAGGTTGGACAACACGCTAACTGTGCATGGTGCTTGAGAGAGTATGGTTTATGATCTTGTAGGTTATACATGATTCTTATTGAGGATTTGAGTTATGTCATTGGATATGAGATAAGAGTTTCATGTATACATCCCAAGATGGTCATCATGTTGCAGGTTGGATGGGATGCATCATGATATAGTTGTTATTGACTTCGTTAAAGAAAATAGGTTTGAGTTTTTTAAAATTTCAACAACTTATCTAATGTTTTCCTAAATACCTTATTGGTGGAATTATACTTAGCCAAACCAAATGATATTGATTTTTTCACAATAGTTATTATCATAAGATAATGTCATTAATATATATGTCCATGTATGTGATCTTTATCCTTCAGGGGAAGTATGGTGTGTCGATTTATAGTTAGGATTAGTAACCTAGATTTCATAGTTGGATTGGGTATGGGATTTGTGATATGCATGAGAACCCTCGAGTGGGTATATTGGCCAATGATTCTCCTCGTGATATTTGAGATGGGTTCATAGATGCTTCTCAATGAGTTGTATCCTATATAGGATGTGACATGTGAACTAGGGTTTTGAGAGACGAGTAATATTGAGATGTATCTTGGGATATTGGTGATTGGAGTGTTCTAATCAAGTGAAATAGCGATTCTCATTTCCACCTGATGAGGGTTTTCTTGTATGTATGTAATCCAAGAGAGGACTTATCCTAGGTCTATGAGTTCATTAAAAAAAGGAAATTAAGTTTAGACACTTTGTTCTATAGTGATGGTATATAGGTGGATTGTGGTTTGGTATTCATTTAGTAATATCATTGTATTTGGTATTGTGAATGTAAAAGCATGGGTAGTGCTTGTGTTTTTTCAAGCCTAACATGAATAATTGACATGGTTATTTGGGGGATAAGTTAAGTTAAACTACGATTATTTGGAAGTTATTGTAATGGTGCATATTAGGTTTTTTAATAAAGTGTATACATGCTTAGATTCATGTTATACTAATAACGGTTAAATTTAGGTATTGTGGGAGGCTTCCAAGATACACTCTTTCCATGTCAGTAAGAGCGTGAGTTCTTTATCAGCATAATTGGTATGTTGGTTGTATAGTCTAAGATTAACCTGTCAGGTGGGAATTTCTTCATGCCTGTGTAATGTGTTGTGGCTCATTGGGCCTTGATAGTGATGGTATGAATTGGGCTTACACAGCTAGGATACCCAGGTGCTGCTATGGAGCAATAATGATATGAATGGGACTTACACAGTTGGACTACCTAGGTACTAATATGAATCAGTTATGGTACAAATTGAGCTTACACAATGGGGCTAACTGAATGCTGCTATATAGTAGAAATGGTATGAATATGGGTTACATATATGGTATTATCATTGGATGTGGTACCAATTCAAACACAGGCCCAAATGGAATGATGTATACCACACTCGAGAAATCAAGACATAAAATGAAACATCATAAATAAATAAAATGCATAGAAGGAAACATGAGAAATCAAAAAAATTTTAGGACATGGAAATGTTTGGGGGCAACTTTGTTCCATATACATGTTACGTATACAAACCAACCGTTCTCATACTTGTCAACACATCGACAACACTACTACTCATCATCTGATGCTGCATCGTCACCCTCTCCACCTTCATCTCCACTACCTGCTGCCACCTATAAGAACATTATATTGAAAATTAAATATTGTTGCATATTTATAATTAAACATAAAACCAATAAAAGTGTGAAAACTAAATGATTTTGATTTTTTTGTGATTTACCAGCTCACCACTAGCCGATGCACTACCACCAGGGGCATATCTGCTCATATGCTGACGTATTTCAAGCAACTCTTTCTGCAAAGCAGATATCTGGTCCCCCTGTTGGTGAACTGGGTTTCATAGAGAAGACATCCCCCTTTGAGTATCTTCAGGTATGAAATGACTATAACCAGGAGTAGATGTAGCTGAAATCCCTGATGGCCTGCCAAATACCTCAGATGGTACGGGTCCAAAACCCATCCCGCGCACTCTACCAGGATGCTCTTTCCCAAGGACTTTACCAACCGGGTCATCCTGGGAGACTGAGTAGGATTGCTCAGGATTGACATCCCATATTTCTTTAATTTTTACCTATAAATCAAATATCAATATATATTAACATAGTAAAAACTAATAATAAGTTATTATAATAAATAATTGACTTCATACCCGAACTTCTCTAGCAGGTTCATTAACAAAACTTCCATCTGTTTTTTTATGAACATCCAGCCACAGTTCTGTTCGGGATGCTTCATGCCCTAAACTCTGTGACTGCATTAAACAAAGATAAATAAACAATTAAATATGTTAAATAGATAATATTGTCTTATAAATATTTAAACTAATTAAAAGATTACCAATGACATTCGGCTTCTAGAAAATCTTTTTGAGCCCGCAGTGTGCGGGATGACTTGTTTTTCCCAGTTTGATGCATTCTGTCTTGAGAGATCCTGAAATAAATAAAATTCAATTTAACAGTAATGTATTCAATGTCTATCTCCTCTGTATGTACATATATAAATGTAAAATGAGGATAATATAATAATATATATTTCAATACCATCCGCTTCTCATCACGATGGCTATCGACAAAAACTTTCCACTGTTCTTTCAGTACCCCACTGGGTAGCTTCTCATACATCTGCTGCACGGTCAACGAAGTATCATTGGCATCACACCACAACCTCCATTTGAAATCTTTCCATTTTTTCCAAGATTTTTCAATGTCCACTTCCATGCTATCACATCAGCAACGGTAAAGTGGAAGAACATCTGTATATAGAAATTCATTTTGAATATATTAGTAACATGACATTCAATTAAACCATAAAGTAATAAAATTACCTTTATCTGAGAATCAAAAATGTAATTTTTCCAATTTGGAGGCATATGCCTCCAATCATCATATGAAATAGGCAAGGAAATGGGCTCCGCTGCCAGCTGACCTATAATCTGACCAAGTAAACCAGCATCGTCATCCATCGGGACCCCATAAGAATCAAAGGGCACCACTATCTTCTCACCATTCATGTTCCAAACATCAGAAATTTTTAACTGTTTTTCCACTTTTTCATTTTTTTCATCTGCAATTAGCAAACAATTACTATAAACAAAATGCAATAAATTAATTTAATTAAAATTTGTACCTATGACTGTGACCCTCCAGAATGTCTGTGATGAACTGGAAGGGGCGTGTCGCTGCCCCGCTGCTGAGGCTCCTGTAGGGGGAGGCGATGACTCATCCTCTAATGAGACATCCACTGACAGTGTCAAAGATGGTGCAGGGGTAGATGATGCAGGGATGTAGGCAGTTGCTGCCTCAGATGCCGTGGGGACAGACGGATCGTCATCTGTCCCAGAAGTAGATGAAATGGTGTACCACTTCTTCCTTGGCATTCCTGTCATTTAATCAAATAAAATTAAGTTCAGAATATATATTTCAAAAACATTATTCAGAAAAAAAAAATTAAAAATGATAATAGATGCCCAGTACTAACAAAAAATATATATATAACAATGATAATGAATGACTACAGAAATGAAACAAGTGGTTGCTGAATGAATAAATAATTGTACATAAAATCATTTTCCCCTTCAATCATGTAAGTTTACTTCCCCATTGCTTCATCCACTTCATTCATCCTTGCTAGACTAATATTTTCAATATCATGATGGACAAATAATTCTGCTTCCTGCTGATGATGAAATTCAATTGCAGAGGTCAAATCTTCCACTTCATCACCCATATCATACAAATCTCTTTGTATTACGTGAGTAAATACACTCCACCCTTCATCCACAACATCATTCACATAATATACCATTTTTTCCTACGATGCTAAGATATATGGAACATGCAGTTCACGATCACCAACATCCATCAAGCGAGAGAAGTTTACAGAAGTAAATTGCAAGGAATCTCTTTTAACACCTCTGATAATATCGACCCATTTGCATTTGAATAAAACAACAAAAAAATGCCCGTGGTAGTTTAATTCAATAATATCATGCAACTTTCCATAGTATTACACTTCAGAAAATGTAAATATACCACTATTCTATGTTTTCAAACCCATTTCTCGATCGACTGTACGAAATCTAAAACCATTCACATTATAAGCGTCGAACTTTCTAACTTGTTTTATAGGACCTCTAGCAAGAAACTTCAAATATTCTGACAAGTCTGCTCGAGTATCATTATTCATGATCTGAAGAATAAAAATATAATTTAATAGATTTTCAAATTGTATGTGTCAAACTAATATTCGTATTTATTGCAATATTTATAAACTTACACGTCGTGCAAACCATTCTACCAGCTCTTTATTCACAACTTTCGTTATATCTTTTTCATTTCGTTTTCGGCCTCTCATTCATCTCTTTGTTTGTATCCTCAACTCTTCAATAAATGGATCTGCAATTTCACTATTCAGTATCACATATCTATGTGCCTGTAATAACTCCAATTCTGTCAGTGTCGCGTATGAGGTCCTCCCAACTGATCGGCCAATAGTAGGAAATATTTTTGATTTATGATGCATTTGAGATTGAGTTGATGTGTTGCCAACACGTCCAACTCGATTAAATCATGTCTCAATATCATCCAAATATCTGGAAAAAAAGGTGAGACACTCCTCGGCCAAATAGCCTTCAGCAATAGAGCCTTCTGGTTGAGCTTTATTTCTAACGTATGCTTTCAAATTCCCAAGATATCTGTGAAAAATAATAATAATATTATGCATTTATTTAAATTCCAAATATTGCATACTTAACTGGAAAGATATAAATAAAATACCTCTCAATTAGATACATCCATCGATAATGAACGGGGACTCCTAATTTAGCTTCGTCAAGAAAATGCACAGTTAAATGCATCATGAAAGTAAAAACGATGGAGGAAAGATCATCACCATTGCACAAAGGGTCAATACAAACCTCTCCTGTAGGTTGTCAAGCTGTAAAGGATGTAGAGTTTTCTCACATAATTTCCTGAAAAATGTGCAGAATTGTAGTACAACAACAGTATCTTTTTCAGGTAATAATGTATGAAATGCCAATGGTAGTAACTATTGTAACAAAACATGTGAATCGTGACTTTTCAATCCATATAACTTACGATTCATCAAATAAACACACCTTGAGATGTTACTCGAATACCCATCAGATACCTTCACATTCTTTAAAATTCAATGGAACACATCTTTATCCCTATTTTTCATTGAAAAAATGGCAGGAGCATACTTTTCATTCTCATCTGGCCAGAGATCACGTTTTATGTTCCTTACTTGTAAGTCTTTGCGAGCATTGAGATGATCCTTCGACTTTCCAAGCTCATTAAGTAATGTGAAAATCAAATTATCACATACATTCTTCTCAATATGCATCACATCAAGATTGTGGCGCAAGGAATTAAATTCCCAATACGGAAGTTTGAAGAATATACTTTTTTTCTTCCATTGTTGCGTTCTGATTTCACTTGACGATGCACTTCGCAATCGTTTTCCGCCATCAGTAAAATAATGAACCTTCCCAAATTCTATTTTAACATTTTCAAGTTTTTTCAATATTTCAGAATAGGTTAACAACTTTGGAGGTGGTCTACGATCAATGGAACCATTAAATTTTGACTTGTTCAGCCGAAATCTGTAAGATGCATCAAGAAATCTTCGATGGCACAAGAAGCACCATTTTCTACTGTGAGTTAGCCGTTTGGGCTCGAAATCAAAGTTACAAACAAGACAAGCCAAGCACGTATAAGTGTTCCAACCAGATAAATTCCCAAGCCCAGGGAAGTCATTAATGGTCCACATTAAAGCAGCATGCATTTTGAACATTTTTTTAGAAGAAATATCAAATGTCTCAACACCGTTGCTCCATAACTCCTGCAATTCTTCAATCCAAGGCTGCAGGTATACATCAATATCATTTCCAGGCATTTTTTTTCCAGGAATAATCATCGAAATGATAAAATATGTTTGTTGCATACACATCCACGAAGGCAGATTATAAGGGATCAAAACAACTGGCCAAATGCTATAACTCGTACTCAAAGTCCCAAATGGGTTGAATCCATCGGCAACCAATCCCAATCGAACATTCCTAGGATCAGCTGAGAAATCTAGATGTAATGAATCAAATGTCTTCCATGATTGGGAATCTCGTGGATGTCTCATTAACCCATCATTGTTATTATCTACAGAATTCCACTTCATGTGTTCGACAGTTTTTGATGACCTGAATAATCTTTGCAATCGAGGCTTCAAAGGAAAGTAACGCAATAATTTTTCAGGTGTGTTTCTTTTCTTCTTCTCCATGAAATTATGTTCAGTCATACTTCCAACATCACCTTTTGACTGCCATCTAGAAGAAGAACAATTCTTACAATTCTGTCTACTTGAATCCTCTCCCCAGTAAAGCATACAATCATTGGGACACGCATGTATTTTTGTATAATTCAAACCAAGCTTGTTTACAACTTTTTTCATCTCATAAAATGATTCTAGGATTTTTGCTTCAGGAAATGCAACATGAATCAATTCCAATAACATGGACATTGCCTTATTTGTAATTCCACATAGACATTTGATATGGTACAACTTCAGCAGAAATGAAAGATTTGAATATTTCAAACACCCACTATACTACTCTGGATTTCCATCATCAAATAAATCATCAAATGCATTTTCCTCACTGAAGTTTTCCCTTACATTTTGCTCCATAGAATCAAGATAAGGATCCAATTATATGTTACAATCTTGATCTTCTTGTGTTACAGTCTCAAAAACATCACTTGTCACGTTGCAATTTGTAGTACCCTCTTCTGGTTGTTCTGATATGTTTGATGCTCATAGTGGTGTCTTGCATTGCCGAATGCATCATTTATGAGGTTTTTCATTTCATTTTCCATTGGAGAAAAACTTGGGACCTCATTCTGTGGATTAACATCAGTCCTCAATCTTTCTGTATTGTTTGATTCTCCATGCCAAATCCAACACAAATATTGATCAGGGAATTGCTTCAGTATTAAATGTTCATAAACTTCATCTCTCTTCAACCATGTTCTAAATTTACATTTAGGACATGGACATCTTATTCTCCCTTCAACGGATTGATTAGAAATTGAAAAATCTAAAAACTCATTCAAACCCTTAACATATTGAGGTGTGTTCCTCGGTAATGTGATCCAGCTTTTATCCATGTATATCACAATGTGCCTACACAAAATATACGATAGTGTAAGATTACAGAAACATATTATAATAAAGATGAACCATTGATCATAAAGTATGCATAATATAATAAAGATGGTTCATTGATCACATTTACCACTTCAGACCAACCGAACAAGTCTGGTCCATAAGAGACAGCGTCAACACCTCATTGAGGAGAAATAAGAATATCGGGTTAGACACTTATCATAACACTATCTACCCAACTATTTTTTATGGTTTCCAATGGGATATGTTTACAGAACATGAAGCACATAATTAATTCATTATCCATGATAAGACATGTCATTATGGACCAAATTTACAAGGGAGAGAAGTCACATGGATTTTTGTAAAATAAAACATTGGAATTGAAATTGGTCTATAGGATGTGATTTAATCTATTGAACATATCTATATTCTTGGAAAGAGTTGAGGTGTAAATAATATTAAGTGATATCCCAAAGGAACCAACTGCTCAATATAAATTCCAAGAAATTACTCAAATTGTGGATGGATATTCTCACTTTTAGTAATGAATACATGAATAAATGTAGGAGAAATATATAAACCACAAAAATAAATAATCCACAATTACTATGCATGACTTATCCATCATTTATGATAAGAAATCAAAGAATCAAGGAAGAACTAAAAATTACCAAAGTCGAAAGGGGTCGCAGGGGGCGCCGGGGGGTGCGGGGGTCACCGGAGGCCACAGGGGGGCTGGGGGGTGTCGGGGTCAATAAAAAAATTACACCCATGAAAATACAATAGAGAATTCTCACTAAACATATACCTAGGTATGAAATCCATACTATAAAACCATTCATGGAAAACCCAATACACATAATATGAAATCATACCTTCTTTAAATAAAAAAATAAAGATAAAGTGATGGTCAAGGTTTCTATAATGACATGACCTTTATAATTAACTACATCATGATGAATCTTTGAGAAAAGAAATATAAATTTACATTCATCTTTCGACGTATAAACTACATGCTTTGATAATTTATACTTAGAGAATCAATAATGAAATTTCACTTTCTTGGAGTATAATTAAAATCCAAATAAAATGACTAAATATATTCATCCCATATCCTCTATCATAAATTTTTATCCCTATGATAAAATATTTACTACATGTTCTTTTATTTGTAAATTCCACAAAATTCTCATTGAATAAATAATTTCATAAACATTCGAGGGCATGCATAACCATGAATAACTCAATATCATGAGTTGGATAATTGTTATCATTTATTATAAGTTTCAAGACCCATTTACTAAAACTCATTCCTCCATATCAACATAAATCTTAACATCACATTGGAGGCCTCATTATTGACCTTATAATGCATCCTTGTCTTTGGTCAAATAAGAATAGGTGTAGATGTCAATATATTTTTTAGCTCATAAAATGAATATCTTTATTTATCATCCCACTAAAAATTCACTCCATTCCAAGTCAATACTATATTTTTAATGAATATGTGAGAAAACTCCAAGATAATGCAAGAATAAGAAACCACATGACCAATGAAAATATGAATCTCAACAATATTAGTATGAATCTATTAAGAAATTATAGATTCTACTTTCTCAATATCCCCTAATATCCTAGATTTAGAGAACTCACCACCAAAAAATGTCACCTATTGATTATAGAAATAACATTTCAATATATTGGCATATAAATGATGATATCTCAATGTGTATAAGAACATAACCAACTATTCTTCATGCTCCTCATAGGATCATGATCATACCGATATATCTTTGATAAATATAGTCCCGAATGAAAAAAAGGATAAAAAATGGTTTATCAAAGTTATAAATACATATGGTTTCTCCATTACCCTAAATAGAATTACCAAAAACACAAAATTACTATATAGTGTTTGAAATTCTATCATGGACACACCTTTAGCTCAAACCTTTAACCACTGATAACCTATTCGATGAACAATCATCAAAATCCATAAAGAACCTCTAAACTGATTGAATAAATCATAAATTCATAGAAAAGGATACCAATTATTAAGAGTAACATAATTTAATTTATAATAGATAATATAAAATCAATAACTCACTCCTGCAATATTGGTAAAAAGAAATGGATAACCCTATGTAGACACACTCAGATTAATAAATCCATTGGATTAAAGATCTATCAACTAAATATTTATCTATCTAATATCCCATAGAGATATATAGTAATGGGATATTGTGATAGTCTCGATACCTTGTAGTAATTCAATCATAAACTCCACCTCCATCCCTAGAGGTAACCTTATAAAGTCCTCAAAAAAACATCCTGATACTTATTAATTGCAGGAGGAAAACAACACTTGAAACACCATTAGCTAACCTGAGATCCATCCATACCACTAGAGATATAGTAATCCCCATTTTCCAATAATCATATTTTGATCAATTGGAATTATAATCTTATTCACCTAGAATAACATATGATTTATCATTATATGGAGAGAATTTCTCTCTTTTCTAATAACAATAAATATATGCTTTAAAATGTGATAACTAGTCTATACAAAAAATTACAATGAAATATTTCATCACTATAATGACCAATTTCCAAAGATATACATATCCAAAAATATCAGCTACATAATTTAGGAACTTCTAATGGGCTCCTCTATTTTTCCCACTGAATTATTTAGAGAGAAAACTTTAAATAAAAATTCAACAATCAAACCTATGTTGGATACCAAGCAAGAAGACATAAAATAATTAGAATAACTATAATCAAATAACACACTAAACAAGGTTGAGGTATCAATTACTATGCATGAATTTTAGTAATAAATATATGAATAAATGTAGGAGAAATATATAAACCACAGAAATAAATAATCCACAATTACTATGCATGACTTATCCATCATTTATGGGAAGCAATCAAAGAACCAAGGAAGAACTAAAAATTACCAAAGTCGAAAGGGGTCGCGGTGGGTGCCTGGGGGTGCGGGGGTCGCCGGAGGCCACGGGGGGCGCGGGGGGGGGGGGGGGGGGTCGGGGTCACTGGATGGCATAGGGGGCGCCGGGGGCACGGGGGTCGCCGGTGGTCGAGGGGGGCGCCGGGGGGTGCGGGTTTCGCCGGAGGGCGCGGGGAGTGCGGGGGGTGCGGGGGTCGCCAGAGGGTGCGGGGGGCGCAGCGGTCGCCGAGGCCGGGGGGGATCGGGGACGAGGGTTTGGGAACATGGTCGGGGTGGGGGAAAGGGTCGTGGTGTTTTAAAAAAATTTGGGTTTCGCGGTGGTTTATTAAAAACTGCCGTGAAACCTTCACCGAAAATGTTTAGCGGCGGTTTTGTGACCTGCCGCCACAAAACCGCCGCTAAACCCAGTTTTTTTGTAGTGTATAGGTATATATAGTCTAGAACATAACTATGAACTCTCTATCTGAGGTATTTATGTAATATCTTTAGAAAAAATTATGATAATTAATTTAGTTTCACATTGAGTTTTCCATTATTCAAGTTTTGTTTATTTCTTTAACAAACACTTCACATCCAAACATGGGTTGTTATGACATAATGGATTTATATCATATTATAGTTGGAATATAATTATGGGATATGGATGCTATTTGTGACATATGTCTCAAAAATATTTATTGTTTTTATGATAAATATTGGGATCAACGTTGAAACTCCTTTTACTTACATCATGAATCTGATGTGTATAAGAAAATGTTCATTTAAGAATTACACCATGCTATATTTTATTGATTAATGTTTTTCATGTAAGACACATTATCAGTATCCATACTAATATCATAGATTTTATGTATAATTAGTTTGCATTTATGAATTAGTCCATGCTACATTACCATGATCGTTGAATGCTTGCACTACAACAAAACCGGCCCCTAGGGGCGGTTTTTTTTTCATTTGGCGATGGTTTAAACCGCTGCTATAGGGCTTGGCGGCGGTTTACAAAAACCTCCGCGAAATTGGGTGTCAGCAATCTATTAGCGGCGGTTTTTACTATTTCACGGCGGTTTAAGAAAAGTGTCGTAGATGCCTCTTTTCGCGATGGTTTTTGTCCATTTCGCAGCGGTTTTATGCGTAGATGATACTTTTTTTTCACGGTGGTTTTAACCGTCGCTATATTCTGGCGTTTGATGCGCCTATGTCGCGGCGGTGAAAACCACAGCTAAATTTAAACATAATACATTTAGCGGCGGTTATAACCGCTACTAAATAATGACCAATAAGGCATTAACGGCGGTTATAACCACTGCTAAATGCTGACCAGTAAGGCATTAGCGGTGGTTAAAACCGCCGAGAAATGTTGACCTGAAAAAAAAAATAATTCTGCTGCTACCACACCACTGCCTTGAAAAACAAATCAAACCAGAATATTAAACAGGAGAGACCATACAAACAAATAACATGGTAGTATTCATTGAAGAATAGGATATGAGAAAATGTTGTATGTTATGGAGTCCAACCTAAGGAAAGGTATGTATCACAATTTGGTGAGTAACCAATCCATGTGACCCCCAAGATATACATGTGTTTTTAGGTTCTTTAATTTTTTATGTTTTTTAAGAAGGGTTGATTTATATTATATGGATAATAATACTCTATATAATAAATGGTTATGAATTTTGATACAATTTATGTGATCATGCTAACCATGGTGATGTGTAATGATATGTAATTGGTTATGCTCTAAGTTGGCCGATATAACATCCATGGGTGGATTGTGATATGGGTTGGGTTTTATAACAATGGATTTGTGTTATGGGATAGAACAAATTATGTTTATATGGGTATAGAATTTGTTCCAAAGATGGATGTTTGAGTAGTTATAGAATGTATGTTATGGTATGGTTTTTTGTGTGTTTTGGGTTGGTTGTTAATGCCTACTATAGAAATTGGGTAACTTGTGAATTGGCGTGTGTTTTAGGTTGGACAACACGCTAACCGTGCATGGTTCTTGAGAGAGTATGGTTTATGATCTTGTAGGTTATACATGATTCCTATTGAGGATTTGAGTTATGTCATTGGATATGAGATAAGAGTTTCATGTATACATCCCAAGATGGTCATCATGTTGCAGGTTGGATGGGATGCATCATGATATAGTTGTTATTGACTTCGTTAAAGAAAATAGGTTTGAGTTATTTAAAATTTCAACAACTTATCTAATGTTTTTCTAAATACCTTATTGGTCGAATTATACTTAACCAAACCAAATAATATTGATTTTACACAATAGTTATTATCATAAGATAATGTCATTAAAATATATGTGCATGTATGTGCTCTTTATCCTTCAGGGGAAGTATGGTGTGTCGATTTCTAGTTAGGATTAGTAACCTATATTTCATAGTTGGATTGGGTATGAGATTTTTGATATGCATGACAACCCTCGAGTGGGTATATTGGCCTATGATTTTCCTCGTGATATTTGAGATGGGTTCATAGATGCTTCTCCATGAGTTGTATCCTATATAGGATGTGACATGTGAACTAGGGTTGAGAGAGACTAGTAATATTGAGATGTATCTTGGGATATTGGTGATTGGAGTGTTCTAATCAAGTGAAATAGCGATTCTCATTTCCACCTGATGAGGGTTTTCTTTTATGTATGAAATCCAAGAGAGGACTTATCCTAGGTCTATGAGTTCATTAGAAAAATGAAAGTACGTTTAGACACTTTGTTCTATAGTGATGGTATATAGGTGGATTGTGGTTTGGTATTCAGTTGTTAATATCATTGTATTTAGTATTGTGAATGATAAAGCATGGGTAGTGCTTGTGTTTTGTTAAGTCTAACGTGAATAATTGACATGGTTATTTGGGGGATAAGTTAAGTTAAACTATGATTATTTGGATGTTATTGTAATGATGCATATTAGGTCTTTTAATAGAGTGTATACAAGCTTAGATTCATGTTATACTGATAACGGTTAAATTTAGGTATTGTGGGAGGCTTCCAAGATACACTATTTCCATGTCAGTAAGAGCGTGAGTTCTTTATCAGCATAATTGGTATGTTGGTTGTATAGTCTAAGATTAGCCTGTCAGGTGGGAGTTTCTTCATGCCTGTGTAATGTGTTGTGGCTCATTGGTCCTTGATAGTGATGGTATGAATTTGGCTTACATAGCTAGGATACCCAGGTGCTGCTATGGAGCAACAATGATATGAATGGGACTTACACAGTTGGACAACCAAGGTACTTCTATGAATCAGTTATGGTATGAATCGAGCTTAACACAATGGGGCTACCCGAATGCTTCTATATAGTAGAAATGGTATGAATATGGGTTACATATATGGTATTCTCATTGGATGTGGTACCAATTCAACACAGGCCTAAATGAAATGATGTATACCACACTCGAGAAATCAAGACATAAAATGAAACATCATAAATAAATAAAATTCATATAAGGAAACATGAGAAATCAAAAAAATGTTAGGACATGGAAATTTTTGGTGGCAACTATGTGCCATATAAATGTTACATATAAAAACCAACTGTTCTCATACTTATTCAACACATCAACAACACTACTACTCATCATCTGATGCTGCATCGTCACCCTCTCCACCTTCATCTCCACTACCTGCTGCCACCTATAAGAACATTATATTGAAAATTAAATATTGTTGCATATTTATAATTAAACTTAAAACCAATAAAAGTGTGCAAACTAAATGATTTTGATTTTTTTGTGATTTACATACTCACCACTAGCCGATTGCACTACCACCGGGGGCATATCTGCTCATATGCTGACGTATTTCAAGCAACTCTTTCTGCAAAGCAGATATCTGATCCCCCTACTGGTGAACTGTGTTTCGTAGAGAAGACATCTCCCTCTGATTATCTTCAGGTATGAAATGACTATAACCAGGAGTAGATGTAGCCGAAATCCCTGATGGCCTGCCAAAGACCTCAGATGGTACGGGTCCAAAACCCATCCCGCGCACTCTACTAGGATGCTCCTTCCCAAGGACTTTACCAATCAGGTCATCCTGGGAGACTGAGTAGGATTGCTCAGGATTGACATCCCATATTTCTTTCATTTTTACCTATAAATCAAATATCAATATATATTAACACAGTAAAAACTGATAATAAGTTATTATAATAAATAATTGACTTCATACCCCAACTTCTCTGGCAGGTTCATTAACAAAACTTCCATCTGTTTTTTTATGAACATCCAGACACAGTTCTGTTCGGGATGCTTCATGACCTAAACTCTGTGACTGCATTAAACAAAGATAAATCAAAAATTAAATATGTTAAATAGATAATATTGTCTTATATATATTTAAACTAATTAAAATATTACCAATGACATTCGGCTTCTAGAAAAGCATTTTGAGCCCGCTGTGTGCGGGATGACTTGTTTTGCCCGGTTTGATGCATTCTTTTTTGAGAGATCCTGAAATAAATAAAATTAAATTTAACAATAATGTATTCAATGTCTATGTCCTCCTCATGTACATGTATAAATGTAAAATGAGGATAATATAATAATATATATTTCAATACCATCCGATTCTCATCACGATGGCTATCGACAAAAACTTTCCACTGTTCTTTCGGTACCCCACTGGGTAGCTTCTCATACATCTGTTGCATGGTCAACGAAGTATCATTGGCATCACACCACAACCTCCATTTGAAATCTTTCCATTTTTTTCCAAGATTTTTCAATGTCCACTTCCGTGCTATCACATCAGCAACGGTAAAGTGGAAGAACATCTGTATACAGAAATTCATTTTGAATATATTAGTAACATGACATTCAATTAAACCATAAAGTAATAAAATTACCTTTATCTGAGAATCAAAAACTTCATTTTTCCAGTTTGGAGGCATATGCCTCCAATCATCATATGAAATAGGCAGGGAAATGGGCTCCGCTGCCAACTGACCTATAATCTGACCAAGTAAACCTGCGGTGTCATCCGTCGGGACCCCATAAGAATCAAATGGCACAACTCTCTTCTCTCCATTCATGTTCCAAATATCAGAACTTTTTAAGTGTTTTTCCACGGTTGCATTTTTTTCATCTGCAATTAGCAAACAATTACTATAACCAAAATGCAATAAATTAATTTAATTAAAATTTGTACCTATGACTGTGACCCTCCAAAATGTCCGTGATGAACTGGAAGGGGCGTGTTGCTGCCCCGCTGCTGAGGCTCCTGTAGGGGGAGGCGATGACTCATCCTCTAATGAGACACCACTGACAGTGTCAAAGATGGTGCAGGGGGAGATGATGTAGGGATGTAGGCAGCTGCTGCCTCAGATGTCGTGGGGACAGACGGATCGTCATCTATCGCCGAAGTAGATGAAATGGTGTACCGCTTCTTCCTTGGCATTCCTGTCATTTAATCAAATGAAATTAAGTTCAGAATATATATTTCAAAAAAATTATGCAGAAAAAAAAAATTAAAAATGATAATAGATGCCCTATACTAACAAACAAAATATATATAACAATGGTAATGAATGACTACAGAAATAAAAAAAGTGGTTGTTGAATGAATAAATAATTGTACATACAATCATTTTCCCCTTCAATCATGTCAGTTTCCTACTCCATTGCTTCATCCACTTCATTAATCCTTGCTAGACTAATATTTTCAATATCATGATGGCCAAATAATTCTGCTTCCTGTTGATGATGAAATTCAATTGCAGAGGTCAAATCTTCCACTTCATCACCCATATCATACAAATATCTTTGTATTACGTGAGTAACTACACTCCACCCTTCATCCACAACATCATTCACATAATATACAATTTTTGCCTACGATGCTAAGATATATGGATCATACAGTTCACAATCACCAACATCCATCAAGCGAGAGAAGTTTACAGAAGTAAATTGCAAGGAATCTCTTTTAACACCTATGATAATATCGACCCATTTGCATTTGAATAAAACAACAGAAAAATGCCTGTGGTAGTTTAATTCAATAATATCATGCAACTTTCCATAGTATTCCACTTCAACAAATTTAAATATACCACTATTATGTGTTTTCAAACCCATTTCTCGATCGACTGTACGAAATCTAAAACCATTCACATTATAAGCGTCGAACTTTCTAACTTGTTTTATAGGGCCTCTAGCAAGAAACTTCAAATCTTCTGACAAGTCTGCTCGAGTATCAGTATTCATGATCTGAAGAATAAAAATATAATTTAATAGATTTGAAAATTGTATGTGTCAAACTAATATTCGTATTTATTGCAATATTTATAAACTTACACGTCATGCAAACCATTCTACCAGCTCTTTATTCACAGCTTTCGTTATATCTTTTTCATTTCGTGCTCGGCCTCTCATTTGTCTCTTTGTTTGTATCCTCAACTCTTCAATAAATGGATCTGCAATTTCACTATTCTGTATCACATATCTATGTGCCTGTAATAACTCCAATTCTGTCAGTGTCGCGTATGAGGTCCTCCCAACTGATCGGCCAATAGCAGGAAATATATTTGATTTCTGATGCGTTTGAGATTGAGTTGATGTGTCATCAACACGTACAACTGGATTAAATCTTGTCTTAATATCATCCAAATACTTGGAATAAAAGGTGAGACACTCCTCGGCCAAATAGCCTTCAGCAATAGAGCCTTCTGGTTGATCTTTATTTCTCACGTATGCTTTCAAATGCCCAAGATATCTGTGAAAAATAATAATAATATTATGCATTTATTTAAATTCCAAATATTGTTTACTTAATAAGAAACATATAAATAAAATACCTCTCAATTGGATACATCCATCGATAATGAACGGGGCCTCCCAATTTAGCTTCGTCAACCAAATGCACAGTTAAACGCATCATGACAGTAAAAAAAGATGGAGGAAAGATCATCTCCATTTCACAAAGGGTCAATACAAACCTCTCCTGTAGGTTGTCAAGCTGTAAAGGATGTAGAGTTTTCTCACATAATTGCCTGAAAAATGCGCAGAATTGCAGTACAACAGCAGTAACTTTTTCAGGTAATAATGTACGCAATGCCAATGGTAGTAACTGTTGTAACAAAACATGTGAATCGTGACTTTTCAATCCATATAACTTACGATTTTTCAAATCAAAACACCTCAAGATGTTACTCGAATACCCATCAGATACCTTCACATTCTTTAAAATTCGAAGGAATGCATCTTTATCCATATTTTTTATTGAAAAAATGGCAGGAGCATACTTTTCATTCTCATCTAGCCAGATATCACGTTTTATGTTCATTACTTGTAAGTCTTTGCGAGTATTGAGATGATCCTTCGACTTTCCATGCTCATTAAGTAATGTGAAAATCAAATTATCACATACATTTTTCTCAATATGCATCACATCAAGATTGTGGCGCAAAGAATTAAATTCCCAATACGGAAGTTTGAAGAATATACTTTTTTTCTTCCATTGTTGCGTTCTGATTTCACTTGATGATGCACTTCGCACTCGTTTTCCGCTATCAGTCAAATGATGAACCTTCCCAAATTCTGTTTTAACATTTTCAAGCTGTGTCAATATTTCAGAACTGGTTAACAACTTTGTAGGTGGTCTACGATCAATGGAACAATTAAATTTTTATTTGTTCAGCCGAAATCTATGAGATGCATCAAGAAATCTTTGATGGAACAAGAAGCACCATTTTCTACTGTGAGGTAGCCGTTTGGGCTCGAAATCAAAGTTACAAATAGGACAAGCCAAACTCGTATAAGTGTTCCAACCAGATAAATTCCCAAGCCAAGGGAAGTCACTAATGGTCCACATTAAAGCAGCATGCATTTTGAACATTGTTTTAGAAGAAACATCAAATGTCTCAACACCGTTTCTCCATAACTCCTGCAATTATTTAATCAAAGGCTGCAGGTATACATCAATATCATTTCTAGGCATTTGTTTTCCAGGAATAATCATCTAAATGATAAAAGATGTTGGTTGCATACACATCCATGGAGGCAGATTATAAGGGATCAAAACAACTGGCCAGATGCTATAACTCGTACTCAAAGTCCCAAATGGGTTGAATCCATCGGCAGCCAATCCCAATCGAACATTCCTAGGATCAGCCGAGAAATATGGATGTAATGAATCAAATGTCTTCCACGATTGGGAATCTCATAGATGTCTCATTAACCCATCATTGTTATTATCTACAGAATGCCACTTCATGTGTTCAGCGGTTTTTGATGACTTGAATAATCTTTGCAATCGAGGCTTCAAAGGAAAGTAACGCAAAACTTTTGCAGTTGTGTTCCTTTTATTCTTCTCCATGAAATTATGTTCAGTCATACTTCCAACATCACCTTTTGACTTCCATCTAGAAGAAGAACATTTCTCATAATTCTGTCAACTTGAATCCTCTCCCCAGTAAAGCATACAATCATTAGGACAAGCATGTATTTTTGTATAATTCAGACCAAGATTGTTTACAACTTTTTTCATCTCATAAAACGATTTTGGGATTTTTGCTTCAGGAAATGCATCACGAATCAATTCCAATAACATGGAAATTGCCTTATTTGTAATTCCACATAGACATTTGATATGGTACAACTTCAGCAGAAATGAAAGCTTTGAATATTTAAAACACCCACTATACAACTCTTGATTTCCATCGTCAAATAAATCATGAAACGCATTTTCCTCACTGAAGTTTTCCCTTACATTTGGCTCCACAGAATCAAGAGGAGGATCCAATGATATGTTACAATCTTGATCTGCTTGTGTTACAGTCTGAAAAACATCACTTGTCACGTTGCAATTTGTAGCACCCTCTTCTGGTTGTTCTGATATGGTTTGATGGTCAAAGTGGTGTCTTGCAGTGCCAAATGCATCATTTATGAGGTTTTTCTTTTCATTTTCCATTGGCGACAAACTTTGGACCTCATTCTGTGGATTAACATCAGTCCTCAATCTTTCTGTATTGTTTGATTCTCCATGCCAAATCCAACACAAATATTGATCAGGGAATTGCTTCAGTATTAAATGTTCATAAACTTAATCTCTCTTCAACCATGTTCTAAATTTACATTTAGGACATGGAAATCTTATTCTCCCTTCAACGGATCGATTAGAAATTTCAAAATCTAAAAACTCATTCAAACCCTTAACATATTGAGGTGTGTTCCTCGGTAATGTGATCCAGCTTTTATCCATGTATATCACAATGTGCCTACACAAAATATACGATAATGTAAGATTTCAGAAACATAATATAATAAAGATGAACCATTGATCATAAAGTATGCATAATATAAAAAATATGGTTCATTGTTCACATTTACCACTTCAGACCAACGGAACAAGTCTGGTCCATAAGAGACAGCGTCAACACCTCATTGAGGAGAAATAAGAATATCAGGTTACACACTTATCATAACACTATCTACCCAACTATTTTTTATGGTTTCCAATGGGATATGATTAGAGAACATGAAGCACCTAATTAATTCATTATCCATGATAAGACATGTCGTTATGGACCAAATTTAAAAGGGAGAGAAGTCATATGGATTTTTGTAAAATAAAACATTGGAATTGAAATTGGTCTATAGGATAGGATTTAGTCTATTGAACATATCTATATTCTTGGAAAGAGTTCAGGTGTAAATAATATTAAGTGATATCCCAAAGGAACCAACTGCTCAATATAAATTCCAAGAAATTACTCAAATTGTGGATGGATATTCTCACTTTTAGTAATGAATAAATGAATAAATGGAGGAGAAATATATAAACCACAAAAATAAATAATCCACAATTACTATGCATGACTTATCCGTCGTTTTTGAGAAGCAATCAAAGAATCAAGGAAGAACTAAAAATTACCAAAGTCGAAATGGGTCGCGGGGGGCGCCGGGGGGTGCGGGGGTCGCCGGAGGCCACGGGGGGGCGTGGGGGGTGTCGGGGTCAATAAAAAAATTACACCCATGAAAATACAATAGAGAATTCTCACTAAGCATATACCTAGGTATGAAATCCATACTATAAAACCATTCATGGAAAACCCAATACACATAATATGAAATCATACCTTCTTTAAATAAAAAAATAAAGATAAAGTGATGGTCAAGGTTTCTATAATGACATGACCTTTATAATTAACTACATCATGATGAATCTCTGAGAAAAGTAATATAAATTTACATTCATCTTTCGACGTACAAACTACATGCACTTGTTAATTTATACTTAGAGCATCAATAATGAAATTTCACTTTCTTGGAGTTTAATTAAAATCCAAATAAAATGACTAAATATATTCATCCCATATCCTCTATCATAACTTTTTATCCCTATGATAAAATATTTATTACATGTTTTTTTTATTTTTAAATTCCCCAAAATTCTCATTTAATAACTAATTTCATAAACATTGGAGGGCATGCATAACCATGACTAACTCAATATCATGAGTTGGATAATTGTTATCATTAATTATAAGTTTCAAGACCCATTTACTAAAACTCATTCCTCCATATCAACATAAATCTTAACATCACATTGGAGGCCGTATTATTGACCTTATAATGCATCCTTGTCTTTGGTCAAATAAGAATAGGTGTAGATGTCAATATATTTTTTAGCTCACAAAATGAATCTTTTTATTTATCATCCCACTAAAAATTCACTCCATTCCAAGTCAATACTATATTTTTAATGAATATGTGAGAAAAAACCAAGATAATGCAAGAATAAGAAACCACATGACCAATGAAAATATGAATCTCAACAATATTAGTATGAATCTATTAAGAAATTATAGATTCTACTTTCTCAATATCCCCTAATATCCTAGATTTAGAGAACTCACGACCAAAAAATGTCACCTATTGATTATAGAAATAACATTTCAATATATTGGCATATAAATGATGATATCTCAATGTGTCTAAGAACATAACCAACTATTCTTCATGCTCCTCATAGGATCATGATCATACCGATATATCATTGATAAATATAGTCCCGAATGAAAAAAAGGATAAAAAAGGTTTATCAAAGTTATAAATACATATGGTTTCTCCATTACCCTAAATAGAATTACCAATAACACAAAATTACTATATAGTGTTTGAAATTATATCTTGGACACACCTTTAGCTCAAAACTTTAACCGCTGATAACCTAATCGATGAACAATATTCAAAATCCATAAAGAACCTCTAAACTGATTGAATAAATCATAAATTCATAGAAAAGGATACCAATTATTAAGAGTAACATGATTTAATTTATAATAGATAATATAAAATCAATAACTCACTCTTGCAATATTGGTAAAAATAATTGGATAACCCTATGTAGACACACTCAGATTAATAAATCCATTGGATTAAAGATCTCCCAACTAAATATTTATCTATCTTATATCCCATAGAAATATATAGTAATGGGATATTGTGATAGTCTCGATACCTTGTACTAATTCAATCATAAACTCAACCTCCATCTCTAGAGGTAACCTTATAAAGTCCTCAAAAAAAACATCCTGATACTTATTAATTGCAAGAGAAAAACAACACTTGAAACACCATTAGCTAACCTGAGATCCATCCCTACCACTAGAGATATAGTAATCCCCATTTTCCAATAATCATATCTTGATCAATTGGAATTATATTCTTATTCACCTAGAATAACATATGATTTATCATAAGATGGAGAGAATTTATCTCTTTTCTAATAACAATAAATATATGCTTTAAAATGTGATAACTAGTCTATACTAAAAATTACAATGAAATATTTCATCACTATAATGACCAATTTCCAAAGATATACATATCCAAAAATATCAGCTACATAATTTAGGAACTTCTAATAGGCTCCTCTCTTTTTCCCAATGAATTATTTAGAGAGAAAACTTTAAATAAAAATTCAACAATCAAACCTATGTTGGATACCAAGCAAGAAGACATAAAATAATTAGAATAACTATAATCAAATAACACACTAAACAAGGTTGAGGTATCAATTACTATGCATGAATTTTAGTAATAAATACGTGAATAAATTTAGGAGAAATATATAAACCACAAAAATAAATAATCCAAAATTACTATGCATAACTTATCCGTCATTTATGAGAAGCAATCAAAGAATCAAGGAAGAACTAAAAATTATCAAAGTCGAAAGGGGTCACGGGGGGCGCCGGTGGGTACGGGGGTCACCGGAGGACACGGGGGGCGGGGGCGGGGGGGGGGGGGGGGGGTGTCGGGGTCGCCAGATGGCATAGGGGGCGCGGGGGGCGCGAGGGTCGCCGGTGGTCGAGGAGGGCGCCAGGGGGTGCGGTTTTCGCCGGAGGGCGCGGGGAGTGCGGGGGGTGCGGGGGTCGCCGAAGGGTGCGGGGGGCGCAGCGGTCGCCGAGGCTGGGGGGGATCAGGGACGAGGGTTTGGGAACGCGGTTGGGGTGAGGGAAAGGGTTGTGGTGTTTTAAAAAAATTTGGGTTTCATGGTGGTTTATTAAAAACCACCGCGAAACCTTCACCGAAAATGTTTAGCAGCGGTTTTGTGAACAGTCGCCACAAAACTGCTGCTAAACCCAGTTTTTTTTTGTAGTGTATAGATATATATAGTCTAGAACTTAACTATGAACTCTCTATCTGAGGGATTTATGTAATATTATTAGAAAACATTATGATAATTAATTTAGTTTCACATTGAGTTTTCCATTATTCAGGTTTTGTTTATTTCTTTAACAAACACTTCACATCCAAACATGGGTTGTTATGACATAACAGATTTATATTATATTATAGTTGGAATATAATTATGGGATATGGATGCTATTTGTGACATATGTCTCAAAAATATTTATTGTTTTTATGATAAATATTGGGATCAACGTTGAAACTCCTTTTACTTACATCATGAATCTGATGTGTATAAGAAAATGTTCGTTTAAGAATTACACGATGCTATATTTTATTGATTAATGTTTTTCATGTAAGACTCATTATAGGTCTCCATACTAATATCATAGATTTTATGTATAATTAGTTTGCATTTATGAATTAGTCCGTGCTACATTACCGTGATCGATGAATGCTTGCACTACAACAAAATCGGCCCCTAGCGGTGGTTTTTTTTTCATTTGGCGGCGGTTTAAACCGCCGCTATAGGGTTTGGAGGCGGTTTACGAAAACCTCTGCGAAATTGGGAGTCGGCAATATATTAGCGGCGGTTTTTACTATTTTGCGGCGGTTTAAGAGAAGCGTCGTAGATGCCTCTTTTTGCGATGGTTTTTGTCCATTTCACGGCGGTTTTATGCGTAGAAGATACTTTTTTTTTCGCGGCGGTTTTAACCGCCGCTATATTCTGGAGTTTGATGCACCTATGTCGCGACGGTGAAAACCGCCGCTAAATTTAAACATAATACATTTAGCGGTTGTTATAACCGCCACTAAATACTGACCAATAAGGCATTAGCGGCGGTTATAACCGCCACTAAATGCTGACCAGTAAGGCATTAGCGGCGGTTAAAACCGCCGCGAAATGTTGACCTGGAAAAAAAATAATTCTGCTCCTACCACACCACTGCCCTGAAAAACAAATCAAACCAGAATATTGAACAGGAGACACCATACAAACAAATAACATGGTAGTATTCATTGAAAAATGGGATATGAGCAAATTTTGTATGTTATGGAGTCCAACCTAAGGAAAGGTATGTATCACAATTTGGTGAGTAACCAATCCATGTGACCCCCAAGATGTATATGTGTTTTTAGGTTCCTTAATTTCTTATGTGTTTTAAGAAGGGTTGATTTGTATTATATGGATACTAATACTCTATATAATAAATGGTTATGAATTTTGAAACAATTTATGTGATCATGCTAACCATGGTGATGTGTAATGATATGTAATTGGTTATTCTCTAAGTTGGCCGATATAACATCCATGGGTGGATTGTGATATGGGTTGGGTTTTTTTAACAATGGATTTGTGTTATGGGATAGAACAAATTATGTTTATATGGGTATAGAATTTGTTCCAAAGATGGATGTTTGAGTAGTTATAGAATGTATGTTATGGTATGGTTTGTTGTCTGTTTTGGGTTGGTTGTTAATGCCTACTATAGAAAATGGGTAACTTGTGAATTGGCGTGTGTTTTAGGTTGGACAACAAGCTAACCGTGCATGGTGCTTGAGAGAGTATGGTTTATGATCTTGTAGGTTATACATGATTCCTATTGAGGATTTGAGTTATATCATTGGATATGAGATAAGAGTTTCATGTATACATCCCAAGATGGTCATCATGTTGCAGGTTGGATGGGATGCATCATGATATAGTTGTTATTGACTTCGTTAAAGAAAATAGGTTTGAGTTTTTTAAAATTTCAACAACTTATCTAATGTTTTCCTAAATACTTTATTGGTGGAATTATACTTAACCAAACCAAATGATATTGATTTTTCACAATAGTTATTATCATAAGATAATGTCATTAATATATATGTGCATGTATGTGATCTTTATCCTTCAGGAGAAGTATGGTGTGTCGATTTCTAGTTAGGATTAGTAACCTAGATTTCATAGTTGGATTGGGTATGGGATTTGTGATATGCATGAGAACCCTCGAGTGGGTATATTGGCCTATGATTTTCCTCGTGATATTTGAGATGGGTTCATACTTGTTCAACACATCAACAACACTACTACTCATCATCTGATGCTGCATCGTCACCCTCTCTACCTTCATCTCTACTACCTGCTTCCACCTATAAGAACATTATATTGAAAATTAAATATTGTTGCATATTTATAATTAAGCTTAAAACCAATAAAAGTGTGTAAACTAAATGATTTTTATTGTTTTGTGATTTACCTGCTCACCACTAGCCGATGCACTACCACCGGGGGCATATCTGCTCATATGCTGACGTATTTCAATCAATTCTTTCTGCAAAGCAGATATCTGATCCCCCTGCTGCTGAAGTGTGTTTCGTAGAGAAGACATCTCCCTATGAGTATCTTCAGGTATGAAATGACTATAACCAGGAGTATATGTCGCTGAAATCCCTGATGGACTACCAAAAACATCAGATGTTACGGGTCCAAAAACCATCTCGCGCACTCTACCAGGATGCTCCTTCCCAAGGACTTTACCAACCGGGTTATCCTGGGAGACTGAGTAGGATTGCTCAGGATTGACATCCCATATTTCTTTAATTTTTACCTATAAATCAAATATCAATATATATTAACACAGTAAAAACTGATAATAAGTTATTATAATAAATAATTGACTTCATACCCCAACTTCTCTGGCAGGTTCATTAACAAAACTTCCATCTATTTTTTTATGAACATCCAGCCACAGTTCTGTTCGGGATGCTTCATGCCCTAAACTCTGTGACTGCATTTAACAAAGATAAATAAACAATTAAATATGTTAAATAGATAATATTGTCTTATAAATATTTAAACTAATTAAAAGATTACCAATGACATTCGGCTTCTAGAAAAGCTTTTTGAGCCCGTAGTGTGCGGGATGACTTGTTTTTCCGAGTTTGATGCATTCTGTCTTGAGAGATCCTGAAATAAATAAAATTCAATTTAACAGTTATGTATTCAATGTCTATCTCCTCTTCATGTACATGTATAAATGTAAAATGAGGATAATATAATAATATATATTTCAATACCATCCGCTTCTCATCACGATGGCTATCGACAAAAACATTCCACTTTTCTTTCGGTACCCCACTGGGTAGCTTCTCATACATCTGCTGCACGGTCAACGAAGTATCATTGGTATCACACCACAACCTCTATTTGAAATCTTTCCATTTTTTCCATGATTTTTCAATGTCCACTTCCGTGCTATCACATCAGCAACGGTAAAGTGGAAGAACATCTGTATACAGAAATTCATTTTGAATATATTAGTAACATGACATTCAATTAAACCAGAAGGTAATAAAATTACCTTTATCTGAGAATCAAAAACTTCATTTTTCCAGTTTGGAGGCATATGCCTCCAATCATCATATGAAATAGGCAGGGAAATGGGCTCTGCTTCCAGCTGACCTATAATCTGGCCAAGTAAACCTGCGGCGTCATCCATCGGGACCCCATAAGAATCAAATGGAACCACTATCTTCTCGCCATTCATGTTCCAAACATCAGAACTTTTTAAGTTTATTTCCACGTTTGCATTTTTTTCATCTGCAATTAGCAAACAATTACTATAAACAAAATGCAATAAATTAATTTAATTAAAATTTGTACCTGTGACTGTAACCCTCCAGAATGTCCGTGATGAACTGGAAGGGGCGTGTCGCTGCCCCACTGCTGAGGCTCCTGTAGGGGGAGGCGATGACTCATCCTCTAATGAGACATCCACTGAAAGTGTCAAAGATGGTGCAGGGGGAGATGATGTAGGGATGTAGGCAGTTTCTGCCTCAGATGCCGTGGGGACAAACAGATCTTCATCTGTCGCAGAAGTAGATGAAACGGTGTACTTCTTCTTCCTTGGCATTCCTGTCATTTAATCAAATAAAATTAAGTTCAGAATATATATTTCAAAAAATTTATTCAGAAAAAAATTAAAAATGATAATAGATGCCCAGTACTAACAAACAAAATATATATAACAATGATAATGAATGACTACAGAAATGAAACAAGTGGTTGCTGAATGAATAAATAATTGTACATACAATCATGTTCCCCTTCAATCATGTCAGTTTCTTGCTCCATTTCTTCATCCACTTCATTCATCCTTGCTAGACTAATATTTTCAATATCATGATGGACAAATAATTCTGCTTCCTGTTGATGATGAAATTCAATTGCAGAGGTCAAATCTTCCACTTCATCACCCATGTCATTCAAATGTCTTTGTATTACGTGAGTAACTACACTCCACCCTTCATCCACAACATCATTCACATAATATACCATTTTTTCCTACGATGCTAAGATATATGGATCATGCAGTTCATGATCACCAACATCCATCAAGCGAGAGAAGTTTACAGAAGTAAATTGCAAGGAATCTCTTTTAACACCTCTGATAATATCGACCCATTTGCATTTGAATAAAACAACAGAAAAATTCCCGTGGTAGTTTAATTCAATAATATCATGCAACTTTCCATAGTATTCCACTTCAAAAAAATGTAAATATACCACTATTCTATGTTTTCAAACCCATTTCTCGATCGACTGTACGAAATCTAAAACCATTCACATTATAAGCGTCGAACTTTCTAACTTGTTTTATAGGACCTCTAGCAAGAAACTTCAAATCTTCTGACAAGTCTGCTCGAGTATCAGTATTCATGATCTGAAGAAGAAAAATATAATTTAATAGATTTGAAAATTGTATGTGTCAAACTAATATTCGTATTTATTGAAATATTTATAAACTTACACGTCGTGCAAACCATTCTACCAGCTCTTTATTCACAGCTTTCGTTATATCTTTTTCATTTCATGTTCGGCCTCTCATTCGTCTCTTTGTTTGTATCCTAAACTCTTCAATAAATGGATCTGCAATTTCACTATTCAGTATCACATAACTATGTGCATGTAAAAACTCCAATTCTGTCAGTGTCGCGTATGAGGTCCTCCCAACTGATCGGAAAATAGAAGGAAATATTTTTGATTTCTGATGCATTTGAGATTGAGTTGATGTGTCGTCAACACGTCCAACTCGATTAAATCTTGTCTCAATATCATCCAAATATCTGGAACAAAAGGTGAGACACTCCTCGGCCAAATAGCCTTCAGCAATAGAGCCTTGTGGTTGAGCTTTATTTCTCACGTATGCTTTCAAATGCCCAAGATATCTGTGAAAAATAATAATAATATTATGCATTTATTTAAATTACAAATATTGTTTACTTAACTGGAAAAATATAAATAAAATACCTCTCAATTGGATACATCCATCGATAATGAACGGGGCCTCCTAATTTAGTTTCATCAACCAAATGCACAGCTAAATGCATCATGACAATAAAAAACGATGGAGGAAAGATCATCTCCATTGCACAAAGGGTCAATAAAAACCTCTCCTGTATGTTGTCAAGATGTAAAGGATGTAGAGTTTTCTCACATAATTTCCTGAAAAATGTGCAGAATTACAGTACAACAGTAGTAACTTTTTCAGGAAATAATGTACGCAATGCCAATGGTAGTAACTATTGTAACAAAACATGTGAATCGTGACTTTTCAATCCATATAACTTATGATTCTTCAAATCAACACACCTAGAGATGTTACTAAAATACCCATCAGATACCTTCACATTCTTTAAAATTCGAAGGAAAGCATCTTTATCCCTATTTTTCATTGAAAAAATGGCAGGAGCATACTTTTCATTCTCATCTAGCCAGAGATCACGTTTTATGTTCATTAATTATAAGTCTTTGCGAGCATTGAGATGATCCTTCAACTTTCCATGCTCATTAAGTAATGTGAAAATCAAATTATCACATACATTCTTCTCAATATGCATCACATCAAGATTCTGGCGCAAAGAATTAAATTCCCAATACGGAGGTTTGAAGAATATACTTTTTTTCTTCCATTGTTGCATTCTGATTTCACTTGACTATGCACTTCGCACTTGTTTTCCGCTATCAGTAAAATGATGAACCTTCCCAAATTCTGTTTTAACATTTTCAAGCTGTGTCAATATTTCAGAACCGATTAACAACTTTGGAGGTGGTCTACGATCAATGGAACCATTAAATTTTGATTTGTTTAGCCGAAATCTATGAGATACATCAAGAAATCTTCGATGGCACATGAAGCACCATTTTCTACTGTGAGGTAGCCGTTTGGGCTCGAAATCAAAGTTACAAATCGGACAAGCCAAACCCGTAAAAGTGTTCCAACCAGATAAATTCCCAAGCCCAGGGAAGTCACTAATGGTCCACAATAAAGTAGCATGCATTTTGAACATTGTTTTAGAAGAAACATCAAATGTCTCAAAACCGTTGCTCTATAACTCCTGCAATTATTCAATCAAAGGCTGCAGGTATACATCAATATCATTTCCAGGCATTTGTTTTCCAGGAATAATCATCGAAATGATAAAATATGTTTGTTGCATACACATCCACAGAGGCAGATTATAAGGGATCAAAACAACTGGCCAAATGCTATAACTCGTACTCAAAGTCCCAAATGGGTTGAATCCATCGGCAGCCAATCCCAATCGAGCATTCTTAGGATCATCTGAGAAATCTGGATGTAATGAATCAAATGTTTGCCACGATTGGGAATCTCGTGGATGTCTCATTAACCCATCATTGTTATTATCTACAGAATGCCACTTCATGTGTTCGGCGGTTTTTGATGACCTGAATAATCTTTGCAATCGAGGCTTCAAAGGAAAGTAACGCAAAACTTTTGCAGGTGTGTTCCTTTTCTTCTTCTCCATGAAATTATGTTCAATCATACTTCCAACATCACCTTTTGACTGCCATCTAGAAGAAGAACATTTCTTATAATTCTGTCTACTTGAATCCTCTCCCCAGTAAAGCATACAATCATTGGGACATGCATGTATTTTTGTATAATTCAGACCAAGCTTGTTTACAACTTTTTTCATCTCATAAAATGATTCTAGGATTTTTGCTTCAGGAAATGCATCACGAATCAATTCCAATAACATGGACATTGCCTTATTTGTAATTCCACATAGACATTTGATATGGTACAACTTCAGTAGAAATGAATGCTTTGAATATTTCAAACACCCACTATACAACTCTTGATTTCCATCGTCAAATAAATCATGAAACGCATTTTCCTCACTGAAGTTTTCCCTAACATTTGGCTCCACAGAATCAAGAGGAGGATCCAATGATATGTTACAATCTTTATCTGCTTGTGTTACAGTCTCAAAAACATCACTTGTCACATTACAATTTGTAGCACCCTCTTCTGGTTGTTCTGATATGTTTTGATGCTCATAGTGGTGTCTTGCAGTGCCAAATGCATCATTTATGAGGTTTTGTATTTCATTTTCCATTGGCGACAAACTTGGGACCTCATTCTGTGGATTAACATCAGTCCTCAATCTTTCTGTATTGTTTGATTCTCCATGCCAAATCCAACACAAATATTGATCAGGGAATTTCTTTAGTATTAAATGTTCATAAACTTCATCTGTCTTCAACCATGTTCTAAATTTACATTTAGGAAATGGACATCTTATTCTCACTTCAACGGATCGATTAGAAATTGCAAAATCTAAAAACTCATTCAAACCCTTAACATATTGAGGTGTGTTCCTCGGTAATGTGATCCAGCTTTTATCCATGTATATCACAATGTACCTACACAAAATATACGATAGTGTAAGATTACAGAAACATAATATAATAAAGATGAACCATTGATCATAAAGTATGCATAATATAATAAAGATGGTTCATTGATCACATTTACCACTTCAGATCAACCGAACAAGTCTGGTCCATAAGAGACAGCGTCAACACCTCATTGAGGAGAAATAAAAATATCGGGTTACACACTTATCATAACACTATCTACCCAACTATTTTTTATGGTTTCCAATGGGATATGTTTACAGAACATGAAGCACCTAATTAATTCATTATCCATGATAATACATGTCGTTATGGACCAAATTTACAAGGGAGAGAAGTCACATGGATTTTTGTAAAATAAACCATTAGAATTGAAATTGGTCTATAGGATGGGATTTAATATATTTAACATATCTATATTCTTGGAAAGAGTTGAGGTGTAAATAATATTAAGTGATATCCCAAAGGAACCAACTGCTCAATATAAATTCCAAGAAATTACTCAAATTGTGGATGGATATTCTCACTTTTAGTAATGAATACATGAATAAATGTAGGAGAAATACATAAACCACAAAAATAAATAATCCACAATTACTATGCATGACTTATCCGTCGTTTATGAGAAGCAATGAAAGAATAAAGGAAGAACTAAAAATTACCAAAGTCGAAAGGGGTCACGGGGGGCTCCGGGGGGTGCGGGGGTCGCCGGAGGCCACGGGGGGCGTGGGGGGTGTCGGGGTCAATAAAAAAATTACACCAATGAAAATACAATAGAGAATTCTCACTAAGCATATACCTAGGTATGAAATCCATACTATAAAACCATTCATGGAAAACCCAATACACATAATATGAAATCATACCTTCTTTAAATAAAAAAATAAAGATAAAGTGATGGTCAAGGTTTCTATAATGACATGACCTTTATAATTAACTACATCATGATGAATCTCTGAGAAAAGTAATATAAATTTACATTCATCTTTCGACGTACAAACTACATGCACTTGATAATTTATACTTAGAGCATCAATAATAAAATTTCACTTTCTTGGAGTATAATTAAAATCCAAATAAAATGACTAAATATATTCATCCCATATCCTCTATCATAAATTTTTATCCCTATGATAAAATATTTACTACATGTTTTTTTATTTGTAAATGCCACAAAATTCTCATTCAATAACTAATTTCATAAACATTGGAGGGCATGAATAACCATGACTAACTCAATATCATGAGTTGGATAATTGTTATCATTTATTATAAGTTTCAAGACCCATTTACTAAAACTCATTCCTCCATTTCAACATAAATCTTAACATCACATTGGAGGCCTCATTATTGACCTTATAATGCATCCTTGGCTTTGGTCAAATAAGAATAGGTGTAGATGTCAATATATTTTTTAGCTCATAAAATGAATCTTTTTATTTATCACCCCACTAAAAATTCACTCCATTCCAAGTCAATAATGTATTTTTAATGAATATGTGAGAAAAATCCAAGATAATACAAGAATAAGAAACCACATGACCAATGAAAATATGAATCTCAACAATATTAGTATGAATCTATTAAGAAATTATAGATTCTACTTTCTCAATATCCCCTAATATCCTAGATTTAGAGAACTCATGACCAAAAAATGTCACCTATTGATTATATAAATAACATTTCAATATATTGGCATATAAATGATTATATCTCAATGTGTCTAAGAACATAACCAACTATTCTTCATGCTCCTCATAGGATCATGATCATACCGATATATCATTGATAAATATAGTCCCGAATGAAAAAAAAGGATAAAAAATGGTTTATCAAAGTTATAAATACATATGGTTTCTCCATTACCCTAAATAGAATTACCAATAACACATAATTACTATATAGTGTTTGAAATTCTATCTTGGACACACCTTTAGCTCAAACCTTTAACCGCTGATAAACTAATCGATGAACAATCTTCAAAATCCATAAAGAACCTCTAAACTGATTGAATAAATCATAAATTCATAGAAAAGGATACCAATTATTAAGAGTAACATGATTTAATTTATAATAGATAATATAAAATCAATAACTCACTCTTGCATTATTGGTAAAAAGAAATAGATAACCCTATGTAGACACACTCAGATTAATAAATCCATTGGATTAAAGATCTCCCAACTAAATATTTATCTATCTAATATCACATAGAGATATATAGTAATGGGATATTGTGATAGTCTCGATACCTTGTACTAATTCAATCATAAACTCCACCTCCATCTCTAGAGGTAACCTTATAAAGTCCTCAAAAAAACATCCCGATACTTATTAATTGCAGGAGGAAAACAACACTTGAAACACCATTAGCTAACCTGAGATCCATCCATACCACTAGAGATATAGTAATCCCCATTTTCAAATAATCATATCTTGATCAATTGGAATTATAATCTTATTCACCTAGAATAACATATGATTTATCATAAGATGGAGAGAATTTCTCTCTTTTCTAATAACAATAAATATATGCTTTAAAATGTGATAACTAGTCTATACTAAAAATTACAATGAAATATTTCATCACTATAATGAACAATTTCCAAAGATATACATATCCAAAAATATCAGCTACATAATTTAGGAACTTCTAATGGGATCCTCTCTTTTTCCCAATGAATTATTTAGAGAGAAAACTTTAAATAAAAATTCAACAATCAAACCTATGTTGGATACCAAGCAAGAAGACATAAAATAATTAGAATAACTATAATCAAATAACACCCTGAACAAGGTTGAGGTATCAATTACTATGCATGACTTTTAGTAATAAATACATGAATAAATGTAGGAGAAATATATAAACCACAAAAATAAATAATCCACAATTACTATGCATGACTTATCTGTCGTTTATGAGAAGAAATAAAATAATCAAAGAAGAACTAAAAATTACCAAAGTCGAAAGGGGTCACGGGGGGCGCCGGGGGGTGCGGGGGTCGCCGGAGGCCACGGGGGGCGCGGGGGGTGTTGGGGTCGCTGGATGGTACATGGTGCGTTGGGCGCGCATGGGTCGCCAGTGGTCGAGGGGGGCGCCGGGGGGTGCGGGTTTCGCCGGAGGGTGCGGGGAGTGCGGGGGGTGCGGGGGTTGCCGGAGGGTGCGGGGGGTGCAGCGGTCGCCGAGGCCGGGGGGATCGGGGATGAGGGTTTGGGAACGCAGTCGGGGTGGGGGAAAGGGTCGTGGTGTTTTAAAAAAATTTGGGTTTCGCAGAGGTTTATTAAAAACCGCTGCGAAACTTTCACCGAAAATGTTTAGCGGCGGTTTTGTGAACCGCCGCCAAAAAATTGCCGCTAAACCCAGTTTTTTTTGTAGTGTTGGTCAAGATACTCTTCAGACCATGGTCCCAAATGAACTCATATCTTATAACCATGCACATACCATACTTCACTTTTCTATTATATAAAACAATTAAAGGGAATATTATGATGTATATTTACCACAAGAATTACCTTAGAATAGTTCATGCAATCTAGGTGAACTAATTCAAAAATCCTTATAGCCTACCCTGATTTATAAAGTTTTAATTTTTCAAAACTAAAAAAATAAATGTGTCAAAAATACCTAAGGTCATTAGCTAAAAATAGTAAAAATACCATACATGATATATCATGGAAAATTTGTTTTAGTGTTTCTTGACCATGAATTACCTTACCACAATTGGGAATAATGAGTCTCACATTTCATTTTCATCATGAATTTCCAATGATACAATAATTAATAAACTATTAGTGGATTATTATACACCAAAAACAACATTAATTACATAATGGAAAAATTTATCCTTGTGTAAACCATAAGAGATAAATTTTTTGGTGATACAAAACAGAAGTTCAAATAGAATCAATAAACATAGAAATTAGAAGTTGTGTATTTCTCACTCCGGACTTCGGAACAACCCTTTATTGACCGCTTGAAGAACACACCATACATCTTGAAATGTTTCTATAATTACATGGCTACTCCATTAAAATACACACATGTGATAAGAATATTTTATTTAATACCTAAGAAGTATAATAGAAACATTACTTATAATTAATGAATATACCCAAAGAAGAAGCGACTGCTTAATTATTCAATTTAGTTTATTCCATTTAATGTTATATATACTTTTTTCATGACATGTGAATTGAGTAGGCTCTTGTATGATAATAAACCTCTATTCTTCTAAGGATGTTGTGAACGTGCCTTTGGCATCACACTTTTCATTGGCCTTTTCTCCTTGTCTTTTAATTTTTTCATTATAAGAACAAAAGATTAATCTTCCTTTATATTAATATTCACTTGGTGAACCTTACCCAAAAGGCAATGTCACATTTTATTCACATTGATTTTTTTTGTGATATTAAAAGAAAGTATAGTATATTGGTGAAAATTATATGGGATATATTGAAATATCATGATCCATCTTTCAATTTTCACAAATATAGTTTAACGATCACCCATTCTTATCTTTCGTAACATTATCCTTCCAAGAATATTATATATGAGACAAAATATGAAATCATCCATGTCTAATGTTGTATCTAAAAATCACATCAGACATTCATCATAGAATTATTATGTAACCATCATTTATGTCAAACATGGGTCTCCTATAAGTACCTTTCACACTCTCTCTTCTTGAGGTATCTAAATAGGTATTGGGGGAACCATCACCTTGAATTTCCTATATCGCAGTACTTTGTGCAAGCACTTGTACTAAACTTGGAAACTCATGCTTGTGAGTATATTGAATTTTGTACAAAATTAAACATAGTATACTTATAGTATTACGTTCCATATTATACAAAAACAAAATCTAGAAGATTAGTACTTTTATCTTGATTAATGATTAGACATTACTAACAGATTTAATCATTAAATATATCCCAATATTTTATCTAACTCTAGTATCTCTTACTACTATATTTGGAATACCCATTCTCTAATTTATTCTAGTGGAAAGGATCCTTGAAAACTCTACACATAGTTTACAAGTTATGGAAATTCCACTACTCAGTGAGTTATATGTTATAAACCAGGATGGAAAACTATATTAACTCATAGATCATTGATCTATTCAGTGAATTCCCAAATTTTGAAATCATAGACATGATTTAATCAAAGATTTTCCTCTAAATATTCAACAATATTTATATGACTACTTATTTGCTGTAATATGTATTTAATTTAACCCATCACTCACATAAGAACTCCTCAGTAGTATGAGGTACCCTCAACTTGGGCTGACGGGTAGCCCATACAACTAGTGGTGTTCAAATCCGAAAGAATGAAGGCGTTTGTTGATTAATATTTTTGGAGGGTTTTAAATTATTTCTTGATTAATGAAATCATTTTTTATATGATATGCATGTACTATATGATCACATTACCAACTGATGATGTAATAAATAGAAAAACATTCATCTCATCTTATATGGATTTAATCTATGAATTTTAGTTTATTATTTTATGTGTCCTCACTAGCTTGAAAATTCACAAAATAATAAACAATGCATAAGTTAAAATAACTATGTGATTAATCTTGAGAATTTAATATTGGATGCTTCATTTATACTCTATGGATCAACCATGACCTAAGGGGTATAACACCTAATTTGGGTCTTGACTCATATTGTAGCTCACACCCTGGTCAAATGTAAAAAAAATATTGTCAACAATACTATCTCGTTTTTGTGTGGTCCACATATTAAAATGTCCTCAACTGCCATCTTCATGATACATAAAAAATATCATATAGGTGAGGGGATCTCAGGAGTTCTCAATATAGATAAATCACTTTTTATATGGTAATGAAATACCTTATACATATTAAATGATAAAAACTGATGACACACAGACTGCCTTATTTTAATAGTTAATTCCATCCATCACATGAAATTGAAATAATTAAATAAATAAATAAAAAATCATACATAAATTGTTTGGTCATTCATCAAAATCATTCGACATGAAATTTTAAATATGTAACAAAAATAAATTTGTAATAAATTAATATAAAGGGATAATAAATAAATTAAAATAACTGATTATTAGTTTTAATTTAAATATAATATTTCACATGGTCCCAATTAGTTTTTATTTCAAAAAATAAATTAATTTTGAAATATACACACACACACAAATTAATTAATATATATAAACCATTTTAAAAAATTATCAGGTCCCCAAGTAGTTGTGATGGGGATGGGTAGGTCGGGCGGGACCTACCTACATGCATTTTGAGTTGGGATGATTATTGCTACAGGGGGATCTAGGTCACATGCATCAGAACTGGCTGGCAGATTGTGGAGGCCAGTCAACGGTGCATGATGGGAAGGCAAGACAGTGGCCCGTTGGGGAATACGAATGGCCTGATAGTTCACCCATCAAGAAGTGGAAATGCGACAGGCCCCAAAAACATTTTTTTTTCTTATATGGGAATCTAGCTGCCCCCCCCCCATTTTCTTTTTTGGGGAATTTGCTGACTCATGTGACTTTCACCCACAATTAATTTAATTTTTTTTTCCTTTGATCCATAAGGACCCAACAACCGACCCAAGTCTTAATTATAATTTTCAAATGATTGAGTTAGTAGGTTTTTTGTTTTTTATTTTAAACAATCCACATTCCAGTGGAAGGAATGATTATCTAAAAAGACTATTCTCCCACTAAATTCTGATTGGAATAGTGTGTTCACACAAAATCATCTCGCTGATTGTGTTTGAGTAACAACATCATATATTTAAATATTTATTTTCTTTGATTTAATACCTAAAAAAATTGTGGTTTGAAATTGAATTAGAATCTTTAGATGGACACAAATTCTCTATCTGATTTCAAATTAAAATGTTGTCTTCAATTTTGGGACTATATTGAGGACCTATACATTAATTTATTGTGAATTTAATTGTTTCTAGATATAAAATTACCATCCATCTATCTGATTCCAGTTAAGGTACCAGGTCATGCAGTAGAAGCTGATAGGCTAAGTATTTAAATTTTTTACTAGAAATTCACGTAAATATATCAGCAAATCACAACCCTAGTAAAAGTATGAGGATTACACATGATGAATTTTACGAATGAAAAATAAAAAGAATAATACCTCATTCAATCTAAAGATGAGCTCGACATCTTCTCATCACTTATGAACATTGCTTGAAGGAAAAATAGTTGAACCCTCTATATTATCCACACAAGATTTGAAAGTAAATGGAAGCATCGATCATCGAATTATGGGTGCTAGTGTGGGAATATAAAGATGCCTTCAACGTCTTAATGATCACCATAGTGGAAATCCACCGATCCATGAAAACTAATTTTATCATGAGCACAAATTATATTTTTTTCTATCTCTATGAATCATAATAGGATATAGAGGCTCTAAACCATTGTTCGATGAATAATGTAGCATGTGTGAACCTATCCTTATTTATATAGTGATATCCTCAAATACATGAACAGTTTTCTCAACCAATAAATATTTATTACTCACTATAAATGACATATTATAACCATTTTAATGAGTTTTCAACATCATTTATATTTTTATCACTTTATTGTAATGTAATAAATCTATTACATGATAAAACTGAGTCATTAAATCAAATTGTTGAAACTATAAATATTAAATGAATCTTGAATATTAAAATAATATTCATTTTAATAATATTATACCTTGTATTTACTTTAAAACTTGTATATTCATTTAATGAATAAACTCAATACTAATAATTCTATACTCGAATAATATTAATTTATTTATTCCTTGGAAATCATATATTCTCAGACATATCCAAAACTCTATGGTGGAACCCAACATGCCAAAAAAACATATTTATCAAAATAAGGTAGTCCTTTGAATAATCTTAGTGTGTTACCCTCTAGGACCTTATCTCAAGAGTTGTGAATACTATTCATAGACTAGGAGTGGAGTCTAGAAACCTATTAAGGCTCCTAAAGAGATAAGGAGTATTCATAGGAATGAAAACCTTCCTACAACCACACATAATATAATATAATCTCTTTTTCTCATGATATCTCATAAATAAGGAATCTCATTTGTGTCATCATCCTTTCTAACATTATTGTTTGTTGAACTTACTAGACAGACTTACATTCTTCTACCATAGCCATGAATTTAGTAAAGATACCACCATCCTGATCAACAAGGTTTGGGATCTCTCTTCCAATTAGAAGACACAAATTCTATCATTATTATTAAATCAATGCCATACCACCAATGACACACCCAATTCAATCTACCCCACTATGAATTTAATTCCATAGTTTTTCCTTACATCAATGTATGTGATCAAAAGGTATCAACTAATATTAATCTCAATTCAGGAGACCAATACACGTGTTCACATATAGGAACTAAAAATTACATCCAAAACATGTTGTGTTTCAATTGGTAGTTAAGTCCTCATGATCTGTTCTAATCACGATCACTAAGTAAAAACCTCATGAATAAAATTCTCAATTCTTGTGATCCCCCAGAACCTGATAGTCAAACATCATCTGTGTACATTCAGAATGATATATATAGACCAAAGGGCATATATTTAATTCTAATGGTATAGTATCTAGAATTTCTCATTATATCTTTTAAAACATTCTATCCTTTTGATATGATATATAATATATAGACATTAATATTTAAATAGTTAATTTTGAAATGCAAAAATATTATAGTAAGATTACATCATTAATAACTAATTTTATACATAGTATGGTAATAGAAAAGTACTATTTAATTTGGGTCTAGGGAAACCACTATTAAAAAATTTATTTAGTTCATATTATACTGAAATCTGATTGTTAATTTGCGTATTCTAGTAAATTTATTTTGAATATTATTTTGTAAATTTCACATTATAGAAACATAAAAAATATATAGAGAATTTGGATTATGATGTATGTAATTTAGGCACTTCATCACCTATTACATTATGTGAAATTGAGAGAGTTTTTATGATACATAGGATAGGTTAAATAATATTCTTTTTTATTTTCATAACCATGATATTTATTTAATATTATTGTCACACCATTTTTATGGTGGATTAAATAATAATGATAAACATGCTTCAAAAAAAGTAACAAAGGGTTTTTTAGTGTATATTAGTGATTAAGAAAAATGGTAATTTTATATTTATTTAGGGAAAAATATATGAATAACATAATGCTTTTGAAACCTAAATTATCTTATTTGGAGTAATTAAATAAAAATTTGTTATAGTTGGTAGCCAATGAAGGGGAAATATTTTTCGAATTTTCTAAGGCTAAAATTTCTATATTCAAGGAAAGAACCTCTAAAATGAAGTTTTTTTAAAAAGAGATAAAATTACCATCATTTTTTGAAACTCAAAAGATAAAATTCTTCAGGAAACAAAAAAATTAATCCAATATTTATGAAAAAATAGTTCACTAAAAAGAATATGTATAAAATGCGACTTGTGTTCTTGTGTTTGAAGAAAAACCCATGCATCCTAAAAGACAAAATAAAGTGTGTGATATGTTGTTTTTGACTATTTTATATTGGACATTTGTTTGAAACTATTATATTATAATTCATGTATCACCTCTTTATTTTATTTTGAAATGGAAGCCAGGTCTACTAAATTTTTTCCTGATGCTAAGAAATCATGAGGGAAAAAATTTAAAATATAAAAGTAATGGTATTTTTTTGTTGATACCAACACAGAAAAATATATCCCTAAAACCAATTTTATAAATTTATATGTGGTCACACATGTTTCCATGGATTGAAAGAGATTTTTGGTGAGGTAATATTTGGAAATTGTGATACAATTATGGAAGTTCCCAATTTCTAATTTCCACATCAGAAGAAAAGTAAATGATATGAACCATACACGAATTTTAATGTGGACAGAAAGCATGTTGTAACCATTAAGAAGGAAGTCCTATTGTGTTCTCTCATAAAAGGGGTCCTTCAAGGATATTTATATTTTTTGGAGAACAAGGTTATTTCCATGAAAAATTTAAAGATCACTAGGCTTCTTTTTCATTCTAAAATGATTGAGTTGTAAATATTTTTTTTTTTGTAGATAATAAACCACATCTAGCAAGTGACTACGGATTTTTTAGTTATATAATCCATCTAGGGACTTTAAAACTACCATTTCACGGGATTCAACCAATCATTTTATTACTTTAAATATAATAATTTTTGTGTCTTAATTTTTTTTAAAGTTTCATAAATAAAAATGTATTACTCCATACTTTCTTTATTGAGTATAAAGAGTTGTTCCTTGGAATCAATTGGAGTGTAGGATGTGGTTTCATATTATTATCCTGTAATTTTAGAAAAAAGTGGCTTGTAGATCACCATCATACATTTCTAAATCTAAACATCACTTTATTATGGTTGAAATTTAAATGATACAATCTAATGTCTATTATATTATACATAGGTTTTAATAGTTGAAACAAAGTTAAATATTAGTGATAGAAAATAGTATGTTATATATTTGTATTGAAGTTGATGAAATTAGATTATTTTTTATGGTGTAAACAGAGTTTTAGCTATTGTCCTTACACTTAGAGCTCTATTAAATTAGTTTCCTGAATAGTATTTAATTTTGGTTTCATTTTTAATGTACTTTCACTATAGTTTCTAATTTTCAAAATTGTTTTACTTATAAGTAAATTATTTAAGCACTCTAGATGATATTTTTGGAGAGGAAAGTGAACTACTTGGATATAATTCATTGAGTAAATATATTTCTATTAGGGGATTGTTATTTATTAACTTTCATATTGTTCTATGGTTTAAATTATTGAAACTGTTTTTGTATACCTATTATGGTTTGTTGTAAATTTTATTAAAATGTGTGTTTAGGTCTACTTAAAATATTTTTAATGATAAAATGAGTGCATTTTATGATATTTTTTTATGTTGAATATCTTTGTGAACCTCCACTATTAATATACATGAATAATATATATATATATATATTTAGTTTCTAGATTTTATACCAAACATAAAGTTTTTTTATTATTGTTAACCTATTTGTTTCTCTGAGATGTTGATTTTATAAATTAGTTTGAATGTAAAATATTTAACGTATCTTCTACATTAGGGTTTAGCATTGAGGAAAATGTTTTGTTTTATGTGTGGGGTAAGGTTCTTTCTATTTTTTAAACTATATATCATGTTGTTCATGTCAATGTTCCTTTATTTTTTTACCATATTATTGTCTTTAAAAATATTTTTAATAAGTTTAATAAGAATTTAATTGAGTAAAAAAAACTTAGTGATTGGATTACATTGTAATGTTATTTTATTTTAATTTTCTCCATTTTGATTGAAAATTTTTATGATCTTTTTGAAAATCCATTTCTTGGGTTTAGAATTGAATTTTTGTTCATTTTTTTCAAATAAAGTTGTCTTGTGGATGGTGAATCCTTTTTCAAAAAATTTATTTTAGAATTCATTGTGATATTATTTTAAATCGTGGTTGGGATTATGTGTATTCATTTTTTAATTATTATGAATGGTTTACCTAAATTATTAATAAATTTTTCATTTCTTAAAGAAAATTAATATATCAATATATTTAATTTGTAATTATGGGTAAAATATTTCTCAGAATATTTATGGTTTATTTATTATGCTAGAATTGTGCACTCGACCATTAATTATAAGGATAATATTTTGTAAACTCTTGGAAAATTATTTGAATATGTTATCCACTCTCTACCAAAGAAATTTTTATCACTATATTCACAATGAAAATAGTTTAAAATATATTTTTAATTAAAATATATGATACTTTGTTTATTTTTACATAACTTCAATAGAGAAAATAATCTTTTTTGAAACAATTCTTGGTGAATTTTTATTCTCATTATAGTTTTCCAATCATTTTCCTTGTCAAATTTTTATTTTAAATTTCTTAACGATAATAAATAACTAAGTGTTAGTGAATTTGATATGTCACTTTTTTATAAATATTTGACACATAATTATTATTAAATTCATTGTGTTTTTGTGTTAAAATGTTCTTAAATTTTAAACCAATCATTATTGATTATTCTCTATGAGGAAATGTTTATCTTTTTATTTTTGGTTAAAAATTGGATTATATTGTAATTTACATTGAAAATGGTTGAGAAATATTTTATTGGATATTTAATGATTAAAATTCCCATTAATTTATCGTAAATATATTATTTAAAACTATTTTTAAGGATTTAAAATATGTTGGATTTGAATTTGAATTCTAAAGAGTTAGTTGGAATTGATTTGTTTTATTTTTTAAGAATTTAAAGTGATGTGTTTAATACCAAATAGGTTTTATTTTATTCTTATGTGTAAAATTAATAATTTTACATGAAGTTAATGTTTCATGTTTTTTGTTTACATGTCACACCTAAAAACTATTTTTTTATTGGGACATGCATATGTTTTTCTAGGAAATTCAAGTGATACATAATATTAATCACTTCTCAAAATTTGTGTACGTTATCTAGATCATGTGACATTAATTCATGACACATGATGTATTAAAAAAGTCACATAATCCCTTATGCATGATTAACTATGGAATATAAGAGATACTATAATATATTAAAGACCTTGTGTAAGATATTGAAGTGGTCATGTAAGATATTAAAGTGAATATAAAATATTAACTAAGTGGGATCATGGATGGGAGTGAGACACTACATTAGATTGAAACCTCCTCATGTTAGATTAAAAAAATGAAGAATATACATGTATAAAAATATTTGAATAGATATATTATTTGATCTTGCTCATTTACATATGATTAGGCTTCATGTGATGGTTAATTTGGGAAAAAAAATCCTTGTATCCTCTATTATTACTCTATTTTAATATTTATTAATTTTTAATTAGTGGGCCTAGAGGATTGATAATTACTTCTAGTGTAATTGTGTAAATTTAGGGGTTCAGTTACAATAAGATGATGAAGTCATGCAAAAAATTGGAGGATTCAAATATTATGAAATATATTTTATGGCATAGTCAAATGGTATTCAAGATTATCTATTTCATACCTAATATAATGAATTGGAGATGGATTAGAGACCTGGATTCTAACTGAGGTGCTAGAGTGATGACTTAAATTATAGATTTGAGAGACATATTAGAGAAATGCTTCACTGAGTGTTGTTTTTTCTTCCCTTTATTCTATTTTGATTTTGTCTAATTTATTCTATGATTGCTGTCTTGTAAAATTTAATTTCACTTTTTCTACTTATTTTGCAACGATACCTTCAAAATTTGAATAACGTATCGATAGATGAAATTCTGGTTTAACTCTTGATTTAAATTTCAAAAATTATACTAAAATAAATATGTTATTTGTATTTATTAAAAGTAACAATGATTGAAAATTATATCCCAATATTTTCATCATTTTAGAAAACTATCCTAGAAATTAAACTAGTCGATATGTAGTGTATTTATATGAAGGGTAAGTTATCACTGATTTTATGATATTAATTTTGGTGATGGAATTTGTAATTTTTACTTGTTGTACTAGATCTAAATTAATACCTAATAGATGTGATATTGGTTTTAGGAAAACGAAAAATTATTGATAGTAATTGTTCATTTTTTGTGTGGTTCATCTTGATAGTATATATTTAAAGAGTGAAATAATATTTTAGAAAGGTACAAAGACAATAGTTCCCTAGTATCACAAAAACAGTCACATTATAATCTATTTTACAAATATACAACTCTTTATCAAAGATGTTTAACATATCACACAATCAATTTTAGGGTTTTCACTTTTAATTCTACTTTATTTCCTCTCAGCATGAACAATTTTCCTAAATTTTCAGTACTTTAATGATAAATAAATCCCTTAGATCACTTTAATACCTTCCCTTGGGTTGAAAAATTCAATATTATGATAGATTTGGAAGTACAAATTGATATTTTTATGGTCATGGTGAACATTGGATCTATTAATAAACACTAACTCAAAAAATATTATAATGTTACACTAAACATACTATAAATTTAAACATAATTCTAAAATAAATCATAAGAGAATATTCATTCACTTATTTGTGTCAAGAATTTAGATTTTGAGATCGGGGAATTATATATCATACCTCCATCACTAGAACAATGTGCATTAAATAGATTAATATATCACCCTTAACAAATAATTTAAGTAGCAAAATCTCATATATTCAATGAGTATAACCCGAACATGAAAAGCTCAACAAAAATTATAAATAATAGAAAAATTGTAAACATTCAATAAAAATTAATCCTTATATTGAATCCAAAATGGATATATCCAAATATATTACACCATTGAATACTCTTGATATATGTTATCAACTACTGAAATCGAGAGATTATTTACAATAAAGAACCCAAAAATCTAAGATGATAAAATCTAGAATTTCTTCGTTAGGAGATGATTTCATAAACACATGATAAAATAATGTTTTATAAATAAAAATGTGACCATTTATATCAAAAACAGTCCCATGGTTATGAGAACTTTATCATATCCATGCGAATTTAGAGGTGATCCAAGGAAACATAGCTAATGACCCATGAAATAAATATCCATCTAGTTAACCTAATGAAATATTATTATTAATCCAACATTATTAAAGAGTTCCCAAAGGTGTTTTCCTAAATCTTGATCATAATCAAACATATAACAATTATGCTAATACACTAATATTCCTATACCCAACCACTAATCTCATATATTGTTGTTTCCCAAGATATCTGTTGGAATGGTGGAGCCCGATCATGAGATGAAGATGAGAAAAATACTAGAAACACATACTATACACCAGATCAGCAACATTGAAAATAGGTATTTTAGTAGTGGATACTTGTTTAACATGGTATTATAGAATCTTACACATTGGTGACTATGGAACTAGAGTTTTTTGGACTTCTACTACAATTAAACTAACACAGTGGACTTATGATATAGATTTGTCAATGATGAAATGTGAGTTACTATAGCATGAAGTAAATTTATGATCTTAATTTTGAGATAGGTTTTTGTAACATAGATATTGTACCATATATATTTCTCCTAAAAATAGTGAATTTCTCTGCCTCTCCAAGGATTTAGGGACTATTCCTAAACCACGTAAATCTCTTTGTTCACCTACTTTTTCTCCCACTTCATTTCCCCCTTTACTTTACTTTTGGAATATTTTTCTATTGTTTCTATTATAATTTCTATAACAATAACAACCCTATTATAGGGTCAAAAATAGAGGAACAACACGGTACACAAAACCCCAAACATAATCTAAGGTAAATAATACCGATAAGGGATAGCATAAAAAATAACACCCAATCTAAATATAGAAACTCAAAAAATACTATTTACCCATCTCTCTAACCTAGATAACATCACATTGACCCCTCCTACCCAAACAAAATCCATGAAATTCACCCAGAATCCTAACAAGGATACCTAATGTACAATCTAATGTTAACAAAAAAAACATTATATCAACCGATGAACAAATAAAAATAATAATAAAGACAACTGATAGAGAAATATACGTAGCTAATTTCCATGCTTATCATAAGGTTGTGAAAAATGTAAAAATTGATATTTTATAGTGTAGAAAAGTAGTTAACCATGTTTGTCTCTCATGAGAAGATTTCATGATGAAAACACTCAATAATTCTTATTAAATTTTTATTTTTTTCTATTTATGAAATAAAATTAAAAGAAATGGTGGTTTGAAAAATTGAATTCAATATAGGAAAATAAACATGCAATGCAAATTAGATATACAGAATGTAGTTAGGATGAATGAAATAACTCCTGGTAGAATTATCCGGAGTGAACATTCATCACCTTATTATTAGTTTCATATTTACCTAATGAAAAAAATTAATTATATGTTTAATCATCCTCTTATCACCATAATTTTCATATATGGTGCAATTACTGATCACTAGTTACACCACACATTCACCTTCTATATTAAGGAATAATATTTCCTAAGATAAAGCTAAACCATGAGTGGAATGTAGAGATCCAAAGTGCATTTCCCACTAATACCCCATCGTCCTAACTATAATCAAAATGGGAGATAATAAGAATAAATGTTGAATACTTGGTTTAAAAAATGATTTATCCCACCATGAAGATTCATTAGGTTAGTCACTAATGATTATGAGTGAAAGATATCACAGTGAAGAAAAAATCTGGAATAACAAAATAGAAAAACAAATGATAAAATGATAAATAAATGATAAAGTAAAACATGATATATATATTAGACATATAGAGATATACTACATAAGTAAAACATAACCATTGAAACTTAAAAATTCCAAATAAATTGTCTAAGTTATAGAATGGAAGAGTATGTGTACATTTATTGGTAAGATGGATAAAATATTCACTCTAAATCTATCTAATGAAATTTTTTATGGTTAGGGAAGATAATTACTATATATTCACATGTATTCATATTGAAATTTTTTTTGTATTTATTTTATGTTCTCCCCCAAATTTTATCTCCTATTGAATAGTGTGACTGATTTTATGTGATATTTACTCTAGAAATATTTTACAGATAATATTAATCTACAGATTCCCTTGCACCAAGTTATCATGAATTTATAGCCTTTAAATAATAATAATCACACTCATCCACAATTAAATAAATTATTCCTAGAAATATGTTACTTACAAATATAAAATTTCAGCTCAATTGGTTTTTGAATTTTGTATATATGGGTCTGTCATTGAAAGTATCCAGTTATGGACACATATTCTAATTCGAAACGAGAATGCCCGTTTTGGGCCTCAAATAGTTGGATTTATCTCCTAGTACCATTTTTTGAAATTTATCCCAATAAACATACCATCCTAACAAAATATTATTTTTTTTAATTTAGATCAACTTTAAGAATATAATGGCCAAAATAAGAAAGTAAATAAAATATAAAAAAAATATAAAATTGAGACATTTTTTTAATTAGGCTCAAATTACTACTAAAAATTAAAAATGTAATAATTACCTTTAACGTATAAAACATTTGGGATAAAAAAATTTATATTAAAAGTAAAATTATTAAAAATTTTGCCACTTCCAATTCACCCACACTTAAGAAATTCACACTTATGAAATTCAAGGAATTGAACCTAATGAAAATATGCATCATGGCTAGGTCCAAACATAAAAACCAGAAAGGAAAAGAAACAAAGATTAATTCATCATTGGAAATATCAATCCTCATATAAAAGTCTCATATACAACCCCAATTAAATTCATGAAAATTTCCAAGTTTCAATATTATAAAAGAAATGGAATTAACTAGGATTAATATTTCAATGAAAGGAACTATCATAAATTACCCATTCCAAAGATTCATAACCAAAGATCTATTTCTCAATTCCTTGAAAAAATAAAAAAGATATTATTATAAATTTATTTTCCCATTCTTCACCTGTCATTCAATATTCCCCTCACGTAAATAAATTTATTTTTGATAATTAAGGACTTATTGAATTTTCCCAACCATGTCATATACAAAACTCTTATTGGATAACAGAAAAGAATTTATTTACCCACACACTTTTTACCTAATTTATCAAATATTCATTACAGAATACCAATTTACAATTTTAATCCATTTTAGAAATACTTATATGGATATATTTTTGGGTATTTCTCCAAGGTTTTCCTTTTTTATAATGGGAAATTTACTGAGGAAAATTTCATAAAACAAGATCCCTCATGTTATTTTTATAATTCTATGAAATTTTATTTTTTTTATAAACCCATTCCTAGTTCCAAAAAAAATTACAGAAAATTAGTATAAAAACATACTCCTTAATCATATAAGTTCAACATATTTAGAATCAGTGAATTATTCAAAACTAGCATAACATTTTTCACCAGGCACGAAGACTTTTAAAGCTAATATTTCGAACTTAAAGAAAACACCAATAATTAAAATTTGAAAAAATAAAAAAAAAATAGAAAAAAACAATATTCCAAAAAAAAAATATTGGAATCCCCCCACACTTAGGATTTTACAACACTGAATTTACACAAAAAAATAAAATAAAAAAAGGCAGCAAAACTGAAGGCAACGAGATACAGAACTTAACTATATATTCCAAGGGAAGATTTGAAATGAGACCCTTACTAATTTTAATATAATCCAAAAATAAAATAGTAACTAAACTTATACAGCCTATTGAATGAAAAAAATATAGAAAGGGAGTATGGAAAGAAATGGGATAAATCTTGGTTTTGAAGCCTTAATTGGGTGTTAGGTTTTTACTACCCCTAGTCAAGAAGTTCTATTGGGTTATTATCAATCTGTTTATGGGTGTGGTTTCTTTATCATAAACCACAAAAACTTCTTCTTTCCAATTATCTTCTCTACAATTTTTTTTAAAGTAACCCAAAGATAATGTTCAGTATATACATCCCTATTTCAATGTAGTACATCTTGTATGGCTAGGGAATAAAAAAAGAATAGGTCATCCTCCATTTCCAACTTCTTTGGCCTCGTACTAATTAAATTTTTATAGGGTATACTCATTTGATTCTACTACATCAATAATTTAATTAAGGGAAAACTTAGTGATAATTTCATTCTTAAGTGAATTAAACAATCAAGGATTAATAAATAAATCATCCCCTTCAATTAAAATAGCTCGAAAATCCTTGTTCTTTATGAAAAGACAGTAGGATTTAATGATGTAATCCCTCAAATAAATGTTAAATAGATTCATGGAGATTAGTGTGAATTTATTTAGGTGTATCATAATCATCCCCTTTATCATCTATGGAAATCCAAGTTTCAGCCAAATATGAAAATTTTAAAAGGGGTAGGTTCAACTCAATTCATCTCTAACAAAACCATATGAAAAAGAGCTCGAAAAAAATATTATCTCCATTAATTGTCTTAGATTCAATTTCATTTCTATCATTCAATGCCTCTTATCGTTAGAATGTATTATATGTAAGAAGGAAGTTAGGGTCCTCTATATTTTTGTAAAATTCATCAAATTCGGTGTTTCATTCTTCCAATGTAAGAGAGAGGTAGAGAGGTGTGGATTTTTCATTGAAATTGATTGGTGAATCACATAACATTTCAAGTTTAAAAAAATGACTAATACTCAGCCGAATAATATTAATCTCCCACATGTATATTTTTTAGTAGGTATCCTTCAAAAAATACTTTTAGTAATGGCTAAGAGAGGTTGAATATATCTTTATGTAATTCTCTCTTAGCCTCCTCTAGTTCTTCAACATGGAAAATTAATGGGGAAATTTCCTCTTATATTGATTCTAGTTATTCTCTAGTTTCTGATCCTGAGATGTTTGGAAATATTCAGCGAGTGAGTATATTTTTCTCTCTAGGTTTTGTATTTTCTCTCTAAGTCCTTGAAATTGGGATTCTTCATCATTGTGATATTCTTCTTGCGCCTGAGAGTGGTTAGTCTAAGAAGAATGATTTGAATTGAAATACATCATGGATAAAGTTATTTTTTATTAGTTTTTTTAAATTAAATTAAATAATTTTATTTAAAAAATGTGAATAAAAATAGTTAATGAACCCCACTTTGATTCCTAGAAACATAACCAATTTTTGAAACTAATGTCAGAGAGTGGGGTAATACCTACAATTTATAATTCTTTGTGCAACACAGTGGTTTTCCAGGGTCATCTATCTTGAGGTTATTTAATGGTAAAATCACTCACTAAATATAATTCAATTTTTATTATATTATATTATATTTATTAAATAAATGAAATGTACGTTGGGTATTGAGAAATGGAACTAAATATTGTAAAATTAATATGAAATGCAATATCAACAGAAAGAATGAAGTTTGGAAAAAATGAATAACTCATGAGATAATTACTCAAAGTGAAACTTCATCACATTATTATTATTTTCAAAATTACCTAATTATAACACTCCATAATATATTGGAATATCATATTCTTTCAATGTTATAAATACTCAGAAAGGCTCGGAGCATGAGTAGAACCCATGCCCCCCAAAATTTATTAAGAAAAAGATAAAAGTCAGGTGATTACAAAAGGTACAATGATCTTGTAACAACAAGATAAAAGAGAATAGAGGAAAGAAAAAGGCAAGAAGCACCTCAAAAATCCATGCAATGCCATAAGAGTTGGAATGCATACAAACAGCAGCCACACATGCTCGAGTCCTCACCAAAAGCAACATGCTTCTGAAGTAGGTACACTTTTCCGAAAGCCTCCACCTAGTTCTGCATTTGTGCTCACACAAGGTAACAGCCTCTAAAACAACATAACTTCAGTTTCTCCATTGCATAGGACTCAAAAAGGAAAACAGAAAATACATGTCATCTGGGTCAACAAACTCCTTTACATTCTGAGTGACACAAACATCATCCTCCAAGGAGTGAAACACAAAAAGGCACAACCCACAAGTACACTACACATTCATGTACTTGATCAAGGTAGAATATTATAGAATAGAAAGATAAATCTAGATTAGCAATTGCAGACATAAAGGATATATTCCCACAAATATCATAGTTATCCTAACTCTAATAAAATAATAAATAATAAAAATGAATGTTTAAAGACCTGGTTTTAGCACTATTATGCCCAATATGTCATAATTTTATTATTGTGTTTTTGTGATGTTGAATATTTAGTATAAATGATATGTAAGGAAGCGATAGATTCTATTTTAAATGCATAAATCATATTAAAATAAAATCATATGATTCTATTTTATCTGTTCTTAGTTATTATAATTCATGAACTAAGATCATGATGCAAGGTGTTTTGGTTGAGAAGGAGAAGTATAGATTCTAGCTTGTGGAAGAAGTAGTGGACCATGATGTAGAATAAGGGCCATTTTTTAGTATTAGTGACCATGACACATACCCTTATCCATGTTTCAGAGGAGGTTGGGTTAGTTGGTGCCACAATAAATATTAGAACCTCAAAGTTATAGTTGTAAAACCATTCCACAGAGCACTGTTGTTGAATTTTGGTGGTTTTGGAGATTTTTCCACCTCAACACCATAGAACTTGGACCGCATGGTATCCATATGAAATATTTAATGACTACAACTCATTGATCAAGCCATGTCTTATAAAGAAGTGGGACGGATTTCAATGGTACTGGAGTTTTTTATTTCCTCCACATCATAATCCATGTAACACACCACATCCATGTATAAAAAAATTTGAAAACTTCTAAAAATTGATAGGTTGTGTCGTTAGAAGTATAACCACACTGTAGAAGGGTGTTTCTAGGAAGTTTTGAGAAAAATGTAGTTTTGGCTCTATTTGAGTACTTTGATGGTTATTTATGTTCATGTTAATAACTAAATTAAAAAATATATGATTGGGATATATTTGAACCAATATGAAAGAGAGGTTGATCGTTTGAATTTAGATTTAAAATTAAAATTCAAATATAAGAAGAAATAGCCTACTGCTATGTAATGTGGGAGTTGTGAATTGAAAAAAAAATTGAGAAAGAAAAGGTGGAAAGAAGAAGAGTATAATGTTAAGTGTAGGAAATGTGTATATTATCATAGTGTGAAGAGTTCATACCTATGGTTCTATAATTTAAAGAAGAAGAATGAGATGAGTACTTATTAAATAATTGAAGGCAATGGAATAAAGGATTTATTCTTGTTGAATTCATATTTTTTTGTATTTATTATTATAGTGTGGGATGCACTATCAAAATCAAGAGTCATGATGTAATATGTTTTTAGGGATAAACCCTAGTCATTGTATCTACATTTTGAAACTGGTGAGTCATATTATCTTTACAAAATCATGATCTTTCAAAAGGATATAATTTTCATTTTCATAGGTGAACCTTATAAATCTGTTGTCTTCCTGTGTGTGTGTGTGTTTGTTGAATATTGATCAAGATTCACTTTAACCAGTGATGATGGTTGTTTCACCAAGAAAATATAAAAGATTTAAAATAACTAATTCACACCACCACTCATAGTGATTACTTATTTATCTAAGAGGTATCATTTCAAGTGATATCAAAGGTAGTTTTCCTTCATTGGTATTTTATATTTGATGTTTGAGAATAATTTTATCTTTTTTAGAAGTACTTGTTTCTGAATTTCTGAAGATTATTATGGAAATTCTTAATTTTGTAAATAGAAAAGAAATTCCCACCATTAATTGAAAAAATTATTATATCTAGACATAAATGATGTTGCCTTATATTTTATTAATTGTCCTGGATGTTCTTGAGACTGCAACTAATAGGTTTCCACCTCATGTTGATACTTTTTCTTTGACACCAATGGATTCAAAGAATATTAAGAATGATGGTTGCTGTAAGAATTCTTTAATTCCATCATTATCCAAAAAATAATCTCTCAAAGAGAGAGGTATCATAAAAACCAAAGGCTATTGGGATAAACCTATTAATATATTTAAAGGCAATAAAAATGTGAAACTACTAAGTAATAAATTTGGATATTAAAATATAAATATCTGAAAATTCTATAAGATGAAACTATATATTAATTATTTACTATAATTAATGATATTATGAATATGATAATAAGTTATTGTGATAAATTAGAGGATACTGTAGTGGTTGACCAGATACTTCATATCTTACAAGATAATTTTGAAGAAAAAGTTCTTACTCTTGAAGATAGGGATCCATAATCACTTCCTCTAGATTATTTGTATAACCTTCTCATTACCTATGAGATTAGAAATTATGTGTTCTCAAGACAAATTTGAAGGTCGGAAAAGAAATGTCTATTCATTTATCAATGAAATAGAAGTATAAGATGAAGGTTGATGAAGAAGATTTTTATTTTTATGAATTTTTTTATTAGAGTAAGAAGTATTATAAGATTATGTCTCTATTTTCTGGAAATATGAGAAGAGGTAAGGAAAGATTTAAAGGAAAACTTATATTAAAATTATTTGTGCATGTAACCCTCATAAATTTGCCAACAAATTTTACTATGTTAAAAGAATAAGATTTTAGTGATGAAGAAGAAGAAGTACCTATGAGAGTCTTTGAAAAATATTGTAAAAGTTTGAAAAATTAGGGATTTGTTCTATAGGTAAGAAGAACGTTTTCTCAAAATTTAAATAGGTAAATTTCTTATCTAATTGTGAAAGTAGTTATGGTGATTATGAGGAATAGAAAACGGTGATGTGAGGATATGTTGATGAAAAATTTTACACGACAAATGTGAAAGAGTGGGATATGTAGTGAATTTGAATACAGTGAAGAATATCCAATAGAATTATTAACAAAAATAGAACAACGGGAGTGTCTGTCAATGATCTCTATGTAAACAAATAGTTAAGAAATCTAAATAAGAAAAATCAATCATATGGAAGCAATGAATTTTTTCTTAATGAATAAAAATTAAAGTTTCAGGAAGAAGTTGATTACTTGAATGAGCTTTTTGTTGAAATGAATAATTCAAGGGGAAATATGGAAGGAGTGAAATAAAAATAGAAGTATATTTATCATTTAAAACTAAAATTAGAGAGTATGGAAAATAGATTGAAAAGTTTTACCTAGATTTTAGAACTCTATTCCTGAATTTTGGAAAATCTCAAGTAAAGATAAGGCTAAGGGGCATCATAAAAGATCAGACAAAAATGAAGGGGGGAAATTGATAGATCATGTGTTATGTTTGAGTGGAATAATGAAATTAATAAGACCAAGTTTGTAGAAAAATCATGTAATTATATAGATTTTGGAAATTCTGAATACATATTCATTAATGAACAAACTGTGACAAATGGCGAAGTCAAAGGTTTCTAGAAGAATATGAACGTTAAGAGGAAAGAGTTAAGAGTTCACCTCAATTTTGGTTTGTGTAAAGTATCCAAAATTAATGGTGGTAAGAAGGTTAAAATACAGGTTAATATTTAAAGATATCATGATTATTATAAAGTAAAATATTCTTTTTATGGTTATTACTGGAACTATGGAGGTTTTGGGAACACGGAAATAATATGTTGGTTTAATTACTAATAAAATGATTAGTCTATATGGTTTATAATATAAAAATATTAAGGGGAAATAATCATACCCAAAATAGAACAATTCAAAATCAACTTGTGAAATATGAACTAAAAATTAAATATAGATTTCAGCCCTTGGAAGACATTTGTGAATGATGTGGGAAACCTAGTAAACTGTTAAAAGGGTGTCTTTTTATACAACCATTATAAATGTTATTAATAGAAAATGATGATAATTTTCAGAATAATAGCTTGAATGGAAAATAAAAATCAATAATTTTTTATGTTTCTTATAAAGCATCTAAGGGATAATTTCAAAGGATTTTGGACTATGGTTGTTCCTCTCATATGATAAAAGATATACATCTACCCAGGTATGTTTAAAAATGTAAATGAGGCTTGATGTAATCTTAAAATGGTGGGTTACTCAAAACAAAATTTGTTGGATCCACATTTATTGGTAAAGATCAACTGAAATCTAAAAACATGTAGCTTGTTGATAGACTGAAACACAATCATCTTAGCGAGTCTTAGTTATGCGATGAAGGGAATGAATATATTTTTCATAAATAATGATTTATTTTAAGGATATTTAAACATTAATGTATCTTTACAAGATGACAAAAAATAAGAGGTAATTGTTTTTCTTATTGGTGATAAGGGATGTTTTTTTATTTATGAATGAAAGAAAAAAATCAACTATGGCATCAAAGACTTGGTCATATTGGATAAAAGAACATGTGAAAACTCATTTATGTAGAAAGTTTTCATGATGTTACTTATTTTAATAGATAAGGAAATTGTGTGTGTTCCACTTATCAAAATGGAAAGATATTGAATGTTCCATACAATATGGTTTTATTAAAAACCCCTCATCCTTTAGAGCTAATTGACACTAAACTTTTCAGTCATATGAGGAAGCATTCAATAAATAGAGATATGTATTTTATTTCCTTTATATATTTATATACTTTAATTTCATGTATTATGTTTATGAAACATAAATTGAAGCTTTTAAAAGGTTCAAAAGTTTTAAGAGAAGTTCTGAAAAGAGTGTGGTTACTCTTTGAATAAGATTAAACTGATAATGGTGATGAGTATACCAGTGGATGATTTGATGATTATCTTGAAATCATGGAATTATTCAAAAGCATAGTTCACCGTACACACCATAAAAAAATGGTGTGGAAGAATAAAAAATGGAATTCTTTTGGAGATGGATTAAACTATGTTGTTAGAGAATAAAACATCTCATTATTTCTAGAGACAATCCCTTAGATTTGTAGTTCATATCCAAAATTGTTTTCATCATAATGAATATTTATATATGTCATCATATATGATGTATTAAAATAAATATCCATGTTTTCAGTGTTGGAGAGTCTTTGAAATCCCTTGAATTATCCAAGTTAAAGGTGAAAATATGTTCAAATATAAAGTAATGGGTGTTAATAGTATCTTCCTCGGTTATCCCCCAAATGTAAGAGGTTATTGTTTTTATAACAAAGAAAAATGGAATATTATTTATGTTGTTGATATAAAATTAATAGAACACATAAATTAAGTGAACTCTCATGAATGTATGAACATAAAAAGCGAGGATGAAGAAGCTGTTCTTGGAAGATATCAATGTGAAGCTTGTGAAAATTAAGAGAGAAATGAAGAGGTTCTAGATGAATAAGTTGATTTAAAAAATTCAATTTATGAATAAAAATATTGTTCACATTATACCAAGTTGATAAAGAAATTACAATTCCAAAATATAATTCAAAATCAAAGAGAATAGAATCAAACTAGAATAAATTTAAGGACAAAATATCATATCTCATTGTTCTATTATGTTTAACATAATTTCATGGAAAAAGAAATGAAATATCAAGAGTGGGTTGATTCAATGAACAAAAAGAGAGATCATATGGAAGATAATGACACTTGGGAGTTAGTATCCAATCCCAAAAAAATGTACATATTGAGACAAAGAGAGTGTTCTAAAACAAGCTTATTGAAAAAGGTGAATTGGTGATAAATAATTCAATATTGGTGTGCAAAGGCTATTCCATGTTGAAGGAGTTGACTTCAATGAAACCTTTACACTTATTAAAGGACATAAAACTACAATATTTTTATTACTATTGAATCACAATGTAATTTCATGATATTTAAAATGGATTTCAATTAATCCTTCCTCAATGGTGTATTGTAGGAGGAGGTATTTATTGAACAACCATGTGGTTTCTTACTTTTTTAAGATGATAATTGTGTTTATAGCTTAAATAACGCTTTATATGGGATAAAAAATCCCCAAGATCTTGTTACATTGAAGATAAAACATTCATAAAGAATTTGAATTTCATAAATGGTATAGTTGATAATAATATCTACATTAAATATGATAATGAGGCATTTATTATTATCATTGTTTATATAGATGAAATTATTTTTTTAGGAAATGATGAAGGAGTTTGTAATGAATTTTGAGAATAAATAATGAAAATGATTCCAATTTCCATGCTTGGTGAGATGAGATACATTTTTGGATAATAAATTTCTCTAATGAAGTATGATAATGATATATTGAATAAATTTCCCATAGATAATTCAAAGCCAATTTCAAAACCAATTTTTATAGGAACTATGTAAAAAAATATTAACATGAAAAATAAGTTGGTCCAAGGTAATTTCTAAATATGATTGGAATATTACATTATTTGACAAATTCATGATTGGATATTGTGTAGGTTGTTACACTTTTTTCTAGTTATAAAAGTGAGCCTAAAGAGTTTCATTTCCTAGATGGAAAGAGAATACATATATTCATAAAAAGAATGATAGATTTTGGGTTGAAATATGAAGACAAAGGGAAGATTAATGTGTTTGGTTATTTAGATACAGATTGGTAAGGTCTATAGTTGGTACAACCTTCTTTATTAGAGAAGGATTTATTTTTTGGCATTAAAGAAGAAATGTTTAGTTACCTTGATCACTTTTAGGGATGAATATGTGGATTACACTAATGCTATAATAAAAATTTTATAGATAAATAAAAAACTGAACTACGTAAAAGTTTAAGTGATGTTTCTATTACTATTGGGATATGATAATCAAAGTGAAATTAAACATTTAAAAAATCTTGATTAACATTCAAAGTATAAGTACATTGATATAAAATATCACTTCATCAAACAGATAGTAGAGAGGAATTATTTAAAGTTGAAATTTATTCCACCAAGTATAGAATTGTGGATGTGTTCACTAAGCCACTATTGAATGAAATTTTCTAGAATTTGAGGTTGAAATTCGGTGTTCAACCCCAATCTTTACAAGGATAAGGTATGGTTTTCATATCCCCTCTCTCATCTTGAATTTGGTTATTGTAGTCAAAGGAGGAGAAAATTTTATAATATAAATCATTCCTTAAGGTTTATCTTCCTAATGTTTTTTAAAGAGAGAGTATACAATTTAGGGGGAGTTTACATTGATATGTGTTACATTTTTGGGGAAGCATATATTTTGAGAGAGTTATTAAAAGGGGTATACTTTGATTTCAGTATGTATGGACTATTTTAGCAGTTTATTATAATTGGTTATGATAATATTTCAAGAATGCAAGAATAGTTTATGTGATTATGATGTTCATGTGATGAAAGGTTCCTATAGACCAATATCTTATGAAAAACATGTTATTATTTATTCAATTTTCTTATTTCCTCCATCTATTTCTCCCACATAGTCTTATAATTATTTAATTTTGATCCATTTATATGGTTTAATAGTTTAATAGTGATTTATGATCCTTGGTTGATGACAAAATCCAAAGGCGAAGAATATTGAGCCCAGGATGTTCTAATCTTGTTGTGGTGGAAGTTGAAGATTTGATCTAAAGGATATGATGGGTTTCTTTTCCTTTTTTTCAATGCATAAATCATATTCAAACAAAATTATATGATACTATGTGATGTGTTTCTTACATGTCTTGAATTTCATTCATGGTATAATATGATTAAGAGGAGAGGGAGAAGTGGATATGTTGGAATGTGGAAGACGCAGTGGACCAAAAAATGGTACATGGACCATAATACAATATCCTTGACCATTCGACAACCACTTTTCCATGCTGTCGAGGAGGCTGGGTCAGTTGGTTCCATTGGAAATATTGGAACCTCTTTTTTATAGTGTTCTGAACAAGATACATAGTACTTGTGATGAATTTTAGTGGTTCTCTATATTTTGAAACCTCCATGCCATGGCACTAGGACCGTGCTCTAGTCATGTAAAATATTGAATGACTTTGATGCAGTGAACAAACCATGTTATAGAGAGAAGTGAGATGGATTTCAGTGATTCAAGAGTTTTTGATTCCTCTAAGATGCACCCCATATACCACCACGTAGTCATGTATAACATTTATTTGAAAACTTTTAAAAATATATAGGTTTTACCATAATACCAATAACCACATCGTAAAAGGGAGTTTATGGGTATTTTTGAGAGAAAATTCAATGTTGGATCCATTCGAGGAATTTGTTGGTTATCACAGTGTATGTTAACTACCAAATTTAAAATGGATTATTATGATCTATTGGAAGAAAATATCAAATTTCAAAGTATGAGATATAGGTTGGTTGTTTGAATTTGAATTTATATTTAAAATTCAAATATGATAAAAAATAGTGTACTATTGTGTAACTTGGGTGCCATTAATTTCATAGATATTTTTAAAGACAAAAGGTGGATAAAAGAAGAAGATAAAGAGAAGAAAAAAATACTATTTATGTTAGAACAGTGTGGAGAGTTCATGAATGTGTGTCTATGGGTTGAAGAAGAATAAAAGGATAAATTATTCAACAATTTAATGCAATAGTTGGAATATAACAACCCTAACTCTAGAAACCCAATTATGGTGTCTACTTTATTACATTGGCATAAGATACAAGGGATCACATCATTAAGGATTGATGAGTTTAATAGTATTACAAAACCAAATACATACATGATACCCATTGTACATTGGGAATAAATAAATATTCATAGTATTGGAAAACATTCGGCATACTTTAAGTCTTTCAATGAATTCATCGTCTTATCCTACAGAAAATAAATAAGATAAAGGTGAGATCAAATTCTCAGTAAGTGTTACATATAATGGAATCCATCATGATTCAATTAGTATTAATCAATATGGAATGGTAAATAACTAAACACACATTTAATTTAATAAATAACTGGACTATCATGATTAGATATGGCATAAAAAATATGGAAAGGTAAACAACTAAAAAAACATGGCATTTAATCAATAACTTTTCTATCATGATTAGAAAAGGTATAATTAATATGGAAATTTAAATAACTAAACACACATTTCATTTAATTAATAACTTGATATCATGATTATACAAGGAATAGTATATATATCAAGGTAAATAATTGAACATACATTCCATTTAACCAATAACCTAACTATCAATATTAGAAAAGGAAGAATCAATAAGGAAAGGTAAAAAACTGAATACACATTACATTTAATCAATAACATTATTATCATGACTTAATAAGGCATAATCAATATGTAATGGTAAATAACTAAACAAACATAACATTTAATTAGTAAAATTATAATTAAATGCATATAGATATAATATCAAGGAAAAAATATCATGGATAATAATAATAACTGAATTCTAAATGAATGAATGTTTTAATTATATGACTTCATGATATAATGAATAATGATACCTCTATGACGACTTTGACTACGGTGTTCCCCAATGTTAGCATTTTCGGATAAGGGTGGTCACCAAGGTTGTTCTCGATGTTGTGATGGTTTTTTGCACTTTGATATGGTGTACTCAGTCTGTGTAGGTGGTTTGATGTAGTGATGGTTCTATGGCTAGAGGATCTCACCAGATTTAGTCTCACCGGTGATGGGTTTGCGTGGTGTCAGGGTGCATGACTCATGGTTCATGGATCGAGGTGGGAACGTGACATGAGGCTCAGGTGGTGATGATGGGTTCTTTTTGAACATGTATTTTTGAATTTTGAATTCAGCAATTTGTGGTTCTCTAGGGTGGTTTGCGTGGCTCATGATGGTACCTCTTATGGGTTCCCCCTTTAACCAAAATTTTTCTTTTTAAAAAATACCAAAAAAGGGATTGCGGTACTATCAAGACATTTCATAAGATTGTTTAAAACTATGGGTAAAAACCACATTAATTTTAGATTACTGATTCACCCCATGAGACTACTGATGAATCAAGGGAATATCTATAACAAGGTCCCACCCATCACTAAATTTCTAAAGTGTTCCTTATATATTGAATGATCGATTTAATTCATGAATAATGTTCCTTATCATCCAATATCTGTATTTAGTAAAGAATACAAATTTATTAATATTTTCCCAAATGTTCATATAAATTTAAAAGTAAACTTTTTATATAAAAATAGAATATGATTTATTCAATAATCATATCCTTGATATAAAAAATATGGATATTTAATATAAATTTAATTTCCATTGGAAAATGATCTAAATAAAGTTATTGTCTCAATAGAAAGTTAACAATCAAAAAATTAAATAATAAATGGTCAGATTTATCAAGAATATAGTTTTTTAAGATAAAAAAATTAATAAATAAGTATTCATGTTAAATATATAAAATTGGAATTATATATACAACATAAATGTTAATAGGTTCATATTAACAAATATTTCTCAATAAAATAGAAATTGAGACGAAATCCCATACCTCACACTTCATTTTGGTTAAACATGATTTAAAATCATTTGTAATCGTTTTAAGTGTGTTATTAATTTATAAAAAAACCATATTCATATTAATAATATAAAATATGATATTCTTATAACATTTTCTCATCCTTTTGTTTACAATATTTCATTATTTTCATTGTTTTGGGTGTTAATTAACTTGTTTTCTCATACGCGTTTTTTCATCAGAGTTAAGGTTCTTGTGTATAGTATATAAATGCATCATAACTAAAATTATATTAATGTTATAAATATAATATTTACTCATTATATTTATTTTTAATATAATTCTATAATTTTTTACATGTAAAATGAATCTCATCGCTTCGTGGTGATGGTAGGTCATACGTACACAAAAGCAATGATAGCATTCCATTGATGAGTGAAATGGTAAGAAAGTGGGAGATATATTAATTTTAAAGAATAAATATCAGATATTTTAAATCATATATATTCAGTAAATCTATCCTTATTACTTTCCATATAAATATTAAGTGAAAAACTAATCAAATGGCTTCTTGAGACGGTAGTCTGTCGTACACACAAACGACATTATCATATATTAAATGACATGTAATGTAAGAAGGTATATGTGATATTATAATTATAAAATTATAATTATATAATAAATATTATATATATATAGACATTAAATCCATCATTATATACAATTGTGAGATGTTTTCATGGAAAACGAGTAACATCGGTTTGGTTGGCGGTAGTCAATCGTACACACGATCGATGATTTTGTTTCCTATTTGATGGAAGGGGGATGTACATGGGTTATTAAATTAAAATAATAACATATAAGTATATTATATATAATATTATTATTATATTTTATGTGTTAATTAATAATTTAATGTGGTAAAATAATAAAGACAATGAAAGAGCTTTGTTAAGATGATTACCTTCTCTTAGAGAAAACTCCTTTGGACCTCCTCTTAAAAACACTAGGGATGGAATATTTGAAAGTCTAGAAGCAATATAATGTGTATATAGATTTTTTGGATATATTTCTTAATTTTTTGTTCAAGAAAAAGGGATTTATAAGTGTGAATAAGTGAAGGGTGGGAGTGGCCATTTATTATTGTGGGAAAGAACACACATGAAATTTTTGAAAATAACAAAGTTTTCACATATTCTTCACATGGAAAAAGGATAAAAAATTAGTAATATTGGAAAATTATAGGTGATAAGTTATAAATATTTCAATAAAATTTGGTTTTTACAGGTCTTCAGATATTTGTAACCTTTATCATCTTAGTTAAACCTCGCGGTAAACCCTTCTTCACCTTAATCATAATAATTAATTTTTACTATTTTCACTTTTTATTGTGATCCAAAATTATTTTTTCCTAATTAGATTATATAAAATATTATGATTACAAATATGGATTAAATTTTCCCAAATTCAATTCATATAAGTGTTATAATTAAATTTTAAATTAAATCCATGGATGCGTTGATAAATTTTTTTTTCCAAAGAAAAACATTCAAAAGTATAAAACGTTTTTATATCAAAATTGACCATAAAATTGATTCCAAAAAACAAAATTGGATTTATTTTATAATATCATATAACTAATGTTTCATTTAAAATAATTTTTTAACAAAATTATACTTTAAAATTCTTTAAACAAAATGATGTTTTTAACAAAAAATTGTAATTTACATTATCAATAAAAAATGAAACTTTTTAGAGAAATCCCAAAAAATAATCCTAAATTTATTCTGACATAATTATTTAATTAAAAATTTCATTTTTATAAAATAAATTTACAAAATTGGTAAATTTTAATTTTAAAATAAAAAATGTGATAAAACACTTTTTAGAAGAAACACAATTTTCAGAAAATATTTATATTTCATTAAAATGTTTTTTATTTTTATTTATAATAAATAGATATCCAATTAACATGTGTAAACCATATATTTTGTAAAATATTTCATCCTATTAATACCCACCAACTTAATATCTACTTTATAACGGTCATGTTTAAATAATAATGTTTTAATAGAGTATTGGGTTTCGTTTAAACTCGACTTTACGAATATCGAAAGGTATGGATAAATTAAATTTATTCTAAAATTAATATATTGTAAATACTTGGGGTGTTACATTCTACTATTTTAAAAAAATTCCTTGAAATTTCAGCGATATTTCCTTCAAAAAAGATAGGGGTATTTCTTCCTCATAACATTCTCTGCTTCCCACATTGCTTCCTCCATTTTATGATTTCTCCAAAGTACCTTTAAAAATAAATTCATATGATTCCTCAAATATTTCCCACTATTATCAATAACCTAGAAGGGTTATCTATATAAAGATAAATAAAGTTCCAATTTTATCTTTTTAGAGGTGAGCACATGCATTGGGTATGGTATGTTCTTCATTAATAATAATAATATGGAACACATCATGTACTTTAGAGAGGATTGGGGGAATTGAAAAAAGATATACCAAATCTATAATACTTTCTATAATTTCAAAGAATTTAATGTTCATGGGGATTAAATTTATCTTATTTCAAACCTTACAAGACCATTCTATGGATATACATTCAGTAAAACATGATCTCTAACTTGGAATACCAGATCTATCCACAGATTGTCAGTATAACCATTTTTCCTACTTTGAGATGATTTTATATGAGATTGAATATTATTTACCTTTACTATTGTGTATTCATCATTATCTAGGGATACAAGTTTCCTTTTACTATCTTAATCCCAACAAGTTGGATTATGACATCTCTTTCCTTATAATTCTTCATATGATGCAATTTTATCACTTGAATTGAAACTATTTTTATAAAAAAAACCTACCATTGGAAAATAATGATCCCACATACCACGAATGTCAATTGTGTATCTTCCAATGTTTGAATATTCCTTCCATACTTTCCATTAGTTTTAGGATGGTAGGATATTCTCAAATAATTCTCAGTCTCAAAATACTTCTGAAACTCTTTAAAAATTAGGATATAAAATGGGGAACATGATCAGATAAAATGAAACTATATCTACCGTGAATTAATAAATATTTGTTAATATGAAGCCTTTTGAGGTACTGAAGTGGTAAATATTCACTTATAATGAGGAAATGTGTATATTTTGTTAGGATATAAATAATTTCTCTTATTTAATCCTTCTTTCTAGGAGTCTCAAATAGTCTTATGAAAAGGTATATAGTAATGTCATCTAATTTACACATTGTACCAGGAATAGGCTTCATGATTCCTCAAGGATGATATATTCCAACTCTAACTTATTTACAAACCAAACATCTGGGCACATAATTATTAATTTCACGCTTTATTTTATCCCACCAAAAATGTTCCCTCACACCCATATACATCATAGTGATACTAGGGAGTATAAATAAACTTTAAATATGATAATCATATAGTAACTACCTTTACACCTCAGGTATAGATGGAACACATAATATATTTCCAAACATCAAAATGTTGTCTTCACAAATGAAGTCTACCAATATCTCATCATTCAAAACTTTAATTTTATTTGAAAAATTCGCATCATCAGATTGATAACTTTTTATCTTTTATAATAAATTTTATTTCACATCCATTTTAAAAAGGAGTGGTGTCTCCCTTACCTTAACAATTTCTATATCCTTGTTTAATAGATCCATGAACATAGTATTCCTCTCAATCATAATTTGGGTTAGAATTATATAATCTTTCCTTTTTAATGAAGTTGTTGCCTTATTTTTCTTCTCTGAGTGGTAGTGTATAGAACAATCATAATCTTTGAGTAGCTCGAGCCATCATATTTAACTGATGGTGATTTATTTGTATGAAAATATATATTTTAGGCTCTTATGTTCTATTTATATCTCACATATCTCTCCATAAAGATGATTTCTTCATATATTTAAAGAAAATATTACAGCTTCCAACATAAGATCATGGATTGGATAGTTCTGTTTGTGAGTATTTAACTACCTTGATACATATGTAATAAATTTATTCTATTACATAATTAAACAACCTAATCCTTTCTTTGATGCATTAATATACATCAAAACCCATAATTTCTTAATACTATAGTTAAAATCATAGAATTGACCAATATAAACATAATAACATCAAAAAATTCTTTACATTCATTTTTTCATATGAAATTAACACATTTACATGTAAGTTTATTTAATAGGTTATCCAATTATTAAAACTTAAGAATGAATCACTGATAGTAACCTACCAAACCAATGGAACTATATATCTTAGTTATGTTCATTAGTGTAGTTAATTCTCTGACCTCCTTTGTCTCTACATGATCAAATGAGATTCCATCATTAGATTTCTTATGGCCAAGATAATAAACATATAGAATCTAAAAATAACACTTTATAAAATTTATATATAACTCCTTTCTTCTAAGAGTCTCATGAATGATCCTACAATGCTTCTCATAGTCTTCATATATCTTATAATAAACTAAGATATCATTAAATAATTCCACAAAAAAATAATCAAGATATTCCTTGAATATATTGTTCAATATATCCATAAAAATATAGGGTGCATTATTAAATCCAAATGGAATTAATGTAAACTCATAATATCCATACCTTGTTCAGAATGCTTTCTTTTTAATTTCATCCTTCTTTACTCACAATTTATGATACCTAGAACAAAGTTCAAACTATGAAAAATATTTTGATTCCTGAAGTTGATCAAATAAGTTATTAATGTGAGGTAGAGGATACTTATTCTTTATCATAATAGAAGTGATTTACCAATAATAAATTTAGAGCCACAGGGATCTATATTTATTCATAATTAAGAGAAAAGGGTCACCCCATGATGAAACACTAGGGTGAATAAATACCCTATCACACAAATCCTTTAGATGTTTCTTTAACCCCAATAATTACACATCGAAAATTCTATTTGGAGTCTTTGATATTAATCTTCCATCGGGTATTAGATCAATAGTGAACTCAACTTCATGATGTATTGGATGTACTGATAATTCCTTATAAAATACATCAATGTATTCTTATAAAATTGGTATGTCCTTAATTTAAATAATACCATATCCATCCATATTTTTTTTCTCCTTCCACAAGAATCCCATTCATAAGTTCTACTGTGGGTGGACCTATACATGAAACAAATGACGAAGTCTTCTCTCTAAATATAAGGAATTTATCATCTTCATCACGATTCATAATTTCATTTTACTTGTAATAAAAATTTTATTTATATTTCTAAAGCCATTCCATAATGGGGATTTTATTGAACTCAACTATAAGTGTGATAATAAAGTCTTCAAATAAATCCCATTTATATGTTATAATTGGGACTTCCTGACACATCTTTGTTATAGTGAGAATTTCACATGGAGTTTTGACTAAAAACCCTCTTATTAAAGTGTTATGGAGATAATTAATTTTATTTGAAAACAATAACGATACAATAGATTATGATGATCTAGGTAAAATAAATAATTGGGTAAATTTAAGGATATGATTAAAGTACATTCCACCACTTAAATGGGTACATCTAACTTATTTGTAGTGATCATATAATCTGGGTCTTCTCCCATTATCCTTTTCTATGGTATATACCTTGATGTTGTGGAAAATGGTTTAAATAATTTTCCTATGTCATTGTAGTTGATGCACTAGACATAATTGATTTGTTTCTTCCCCATAAATTCGTGATCTAGATGACCCTTATCTCAACCCTTATAAAAAACTCACATTCCCTTCAAGAATTTACTAGGATGATTCTTTCCATAGTTTTCAAAAGATGTAAGTTTATTTGTTCTATTATTCTTCATTGATGAATTACCTTTTTCTTATTTCTCAGTTGAACTCATATTTTCTTGATTTACCTTGAACATATAATATCTTGAAAAATACTTCTCGTTTTTATGATTCATAAAACTATTTCATCATATGATGAAAAATTTTGTGATATTAGTGCCCTTTAGTGACTTGGATTAATCCCTCCAAATAAATGGTGGTTATTGAACTCCATATATCATATGTAATTTGTAGCATAACTGGATAATATTGTAATGGTATCCTCATACTCCACTTTCCTTTATTCTTTATTTTTCTTTAAACTAAGTAATATTATCTTCATTTTAGTTCATTACACATGAGGAAAATATTTGATTAATAATGTTCCATTAAAATCTATCTGTTCAATTAGTGTTATTTCTTCTTCCTCCCCAGTATTATGGATCAATTACCACCGCTGATTAACATCTCCATCTAGATAGTATGATTCTATTATAACCTTTTATGTTTCATCATGTCCTAAGGCCATAAAAGTTTTCTCAAGGGATGTAATATATTGTTACAATTAGATTAGTAGTCCCACTAAATAATGGGGTCTTCTATAACATGAAGCGATCCAAAATAGGGGAATCTCATTATTTAATAATAGGTAGCTCCATTTGGGAAAGCCTATTTTTCATAACCTGATTAATCTACCCTAATATAGCCATGATCTACTCTGGTCCAATACTAGCTGCATTGGATTTCTTAGTAGGGAAATCATTATATTGGCCACTAGCAATGATATCATTCTTTATTTGAGGAACCATTTCTAAAAAATGGAATATACTGGGCTATCTCATAAAATTATGACTTTAAATCACAATGTATAATTATAAAAATTGTGTAATACTTAAAATAAATTAATTTTTTTTCATTTTTAATCTTTGAATCCCACACTCGGTTTCATTGGTGTTATCTTCATTTTTAAATCCTTTGGTTTGTAAAGAAAATGTAAATTATACTAAACACATCCCTTGGGAGTCTAAAACTAGGTGTATAGTAAGTCCCGTTTTCATATACTAGGTAACACTCATGTCAAGAACAACACACTTTGTTAGTGTTATTACACCTAGCTACCTCTATACAAAAAACATGTCCACTTGTAGTATCCAGAAAGAGATATATTTCATGTAAAAAGCATATAATATCAACATTAAAAAATTAGTATGTTCATATATAATTATCCTCAATGTTTTTTATAGGGTTATGTTCTCTAATCTATGTTTTCCTTAATCTAGTTCCCAAGGTTTCCATTAAACTTTCATTGATACCAAATGTAATGACCCCGATTCTCAAAACACAAATCCAATGTTTAATTAATTACATTGTAAAGATATACAAGGGATCATATCTAGAAGGATCAATAGGTTTAGTAGTATTAAAAAAATAAAATACATTCATGTTACCCATTTTATATTGTAAATAACGAAAAAAACATAGCAATAGAAAACATTCGTCATCCTTGTAGTTATTCAATGAATTTTTCATTATATATTGGGGGAAAGAAATAAGATAAGGGTGAGCTCAAATACTCTATAATGGTTATGTATAGTGTAATATATATCAAATCAATAAGGAATAATCAATAGAGAATGATAAATTATTGAACACACATGAAATTTAATCAATAACATAACTATGATTAGATAAGGCATAATTAATTTGGTAGGGTAAATAACTGAACACACGTGTCATTTAATCAATATCTTGAATATCATTATTAGATAACTAATAATAAATATGAAAAGTTAAATATCTTAAAACACAATCCATTTAATCAATAACTTGACTATAATGATTAGATAAGGCATAATCTACATGGAAACATAAATAACTGAATAAATATTTCATTTAATCAATAACTTGACTATTATGATTAGATAAGGAATAATTAGTATGGAAAGGTAAATAACTAAACACAAATTCTATTTAATTAATAAACTAAGAAGTAAATTCATCCATATATAATATCAATGTGAAAATTTCATGGATAATAATAATAACTAAAATCTCAATATTGGAAATTATAAATTATTAGACATCATGATCTCATGCATCATGATAACACTACTATTAATATATTTCATAAGAAATTTTAAAACTATTTGTTAACAACTATTTAATTATAACTTACTAATTCACCACATGGGGCTAAATTTGTATCAATGATCTATCTATAACTCGGACCAATGCATCACTGCATGTCCAAATCATTCCACATATATCAAATAATCACTTTAATTCAGGAATAATGAGTCATACCTTTGAATATTCATATTAAGTAAAGAATAAATATTTATCATTATTTCCCCAGATAACAAAATATATTTCAAAGTAAAAAATATATATATAAATGGTATGAAATTTAGAAAATAATCATATCCATGATATAAATAATATCGATATTTAATATAAATTTAATGTCCAATAAAAAATGACCATTATAAATGGATTTACTCGAGAAAGTTAACAATCAAAAAATTAAAAAAAAAATGAAAGGTGGTCATAGATTCATTGGGAGTATTGGTTTTAAAATAAAATCATGAATTAATATGTATTCTTGTTAAATTTATCAAAGGTTCAGTGCATAATCCATAAGAAAGTAAATAGGTGCACATTAACAAATATGTCTCGATGAAATGGAAATTGATACAAAATCTATTATCTTAAGATTAATATTGTTTTAACATGTTATAGAGTACTTTATAATGGTATTAATAATATTATTTAATTATATAAGAACCATATTCATATTTATAATATAATATATGATCTTATTATAACAATTTACTACCCGTTTGTTAATAACGTTTCATTATTTTCATTGTTTGTAGTGTTAATTGCCTTGTTTTCTCATGCATATTTTGTCCTGAAAGTTTCAATTATTGTGCATAGGATATAGATACATAATATATAAAATAATATTAATGTTTTAAATACCATATTTACTCATTAGATATATTTTTATAATCATTCATTAAGGTTTTACGTGGAAAATGAATCACATCACTTCTTGGAGACGACATCTCGTACGTGAGCATGAGTGATGATATCATTCCATTAATAAATGAAATGGTAAGTAATTGGGTTATATATTAATTTTAAATAATAAATATAATGACATATATATTAAATTGAGTATTTAAATTTATCATTATTACTTTACATGTAAATTATAAGTGAAAACCGAATCACATCGCTTCGCGAGGTGGTAGTCTGCCGTACACACAAGTGATATTATTGTATTTTAAACAGCATGGAATATAAGATATTATATATGATATTAAAGTTCAAAAAGTTTAATAATATAATAAATATTATATATATAAATTAAATATATAATTATATACAATTAATATATTTTTTAATGGGAAACTAGTTGTTTCTGTTCACAAGGTGAAAGTCCATTGTACACACAATCAGTGATTTCATTTCCCATTTAATGGAAGAAAAGATGGATATAGGTTATTAATTTAAAATAATAATATAATAGTATATTTTATATAGTGGTGTTATTATATTTTAAGTGTTAATAAATAATTTAAGGTGGTAAAAGAATAAATAAAATGAAAGAGCTTTGTTAGATGATTACCTTTTCTTAGATAAACCTCCTTTAAAACTCCTCTTAAGGACACTAGATTTGGTATTCTTGGAAGAAAATAATATCTAGAATGTGGATAAAGATGTTGGATTGATATTATGGAATGGTTTTATTCTATAGTTCATTATAGGTTTCAATAAGTGAAGGGATAGAGTATCCATTTATAAGTGGGGAAGAGGAAACACATGGAATTTTTTAAAAGAATAAAGCGTTCCCACATTTTTCACATGAAAAAGGCTCTAAAAAGGGTAATTATAAAAAATTATGGTTTATAAATTAGAAATAATTCCATTAATTTGGTTTTATAAAAGTTTTATTTTATTTTTTCTCTTATATTTTTTGTTTAACAATGTGGTAAACTCTTTTTCACCTAAACCACAATATTTAATTTTTATTGTTTTCACTATTCATTATGGTAAAAAATTCACTTGAAAATATTAGATAATATAAATTAATTTTATTATAAATATATAATAAATATTTACAAATTAAATCCACCTAATTGATATAATTCTATTTAATAATTAAAGCTGCAGATGCGTTGAAAAAACAAATTTTCCAAAGAAAAACATTCGAATGTAAAAACATTTTTATATAAAAATTGACTATATAATTTATTAAAAGAGCATAAAATGGATTAATTATAATATAATTGAACTAATTTTTCTTTTATTTTTTTTAAAAATTATACTAGTAAATAATTTAAATGAAAATGTAGTCATTAACAATAAATCATTATTTTTACTATTCATAAAAAAATCAAACTTTTCAAAAAAATACCAAAAATTTACACTAAGATAATTATGACACGATGATTTCAAAAATAAAGTTTATTTTTTCCCATAAATTTAATAAATGTTTTAAAAATTAATTTTAAAATAGGTGTAAAAAATTCATTGATACACCTTTTTAGAAAATGAACAATTTTTAAGAAAAAATTTCTTGTTCTTTAAATTATTTTTATTTTTATTTAAAGTAAATATATAAAAATTAAAACTTCTTAAAAAAATTATTTTATAAATTATTTAGTCTTATTCATACCTTCCAATTTAACGAAGAGTTTATAATAGTCACATGAAAATAATAAATTTTTCATAGGTTATCAGGTTTCATTAAAACATGGTGTTGCGTATATCGCAAACTATCAAATAAATTAAATTTATTCAAAAGGAATATACTATAAAGTATTATGGTGTTACATGGAAGAATATATTCTTATTTAATTAAAAATTTTCAATATTCATTATTATAGTGTGGGATGTACTATCATAGTCGAGTGACTTAGTGTAATATGAGTTCAAGGACAAACCCTACTCATTATACATACATGTTGAAACTAGTGGGTTATAGGATCTAAATGAAATCAATATAAATATAAGGACAATACTTCACATTTTTAGAGTTGAAACTTATAAATTGATTACATACTTTTTGTGTGTGTGTGTTGAATTTTGATTATGATTTAATTTAACTGGTGATGAGGGTTGTTTCACCAACAGAATGTAAATGAATTAGAATCACTACTTCATCCGCACCTCTTAGGGATTAATCATTGATATTAGATGTTTATTTTCAAACACTAATATAACCTCATTGTGATATTGAACAGTTTATTCACTCATGATCATGATTGCAAGAGTTGACAGTGAAGAAGAACAATGGAAGAACACAAAAGAGAAACTGAAGAAGAAATCAAAAATGAAGACAAAGATAAAAATTATGGGTATTATAAGTGTGGATATATATAATAAAAGTAAAAAAAAAACATAGAAAATAAAAAATTCTTACTAAATTGGCTATTTTTTAATGGAAGAAGAGGTGTAAATTTATAGGCAAGATAGGTGAATTTTTTGAATCCAAATATGTCCGCAAATGTTTTATTCCTAATTTTGGTAGTAAATTACAGAATATTCTACTGTGATACTATTAAAAGTAGTTCCCTTATGTCTTCTTATTTATCCCCAAAATATTTAAAATTATTCTGACAAGTGTGGCCTATTTTATTTGATATTTACTCTAGAGCACTTTTCTAGATGGGATAGAACTTTATACTTCCAAGCACTAAGTTCCCATGCATTTATAGCCTTAAAATTGGAATAATCAGACTTAGAAACACATAAATAAATATTTAATATAAATTTTTTCTTACTCATTTATAAATTTCAGATCAATTAGTTCATCCATTTAGGATATATAGGACAATTTTCAAATTTTATTGATTGGGCACAAATTCCAAGGCCCGATTTGAATGCTCCTTTTGAACCTCAAATAGTTGGATTCAGATACTAGTATAATTTTATTAAATAAATCCCAATGAATATATAATCCCAAAAAAGAATTGTTAAATTGGTATAAGTACAAAAAAAATCATCTCTTAAAAATTAAATTAAATAAAAATTGTTAAAAGTACAAAATTTGGCCATTTTTTGCAATGAAGCTCAATTATTTACGAAACCTAAAAATGTAATAATTACCCTTAAAGTATCAAATTGAAAGGATTAAAACATTTAAATTAAAAATAGAATTATTGAAAACAATTTACCTATCACTAATCAAAGAAAAAAAATCCTATTATACAATATAAAACACAATAAATCATTTTAATGTTATAATATTCTAATTTTGGTTTTTTTCAACACAACACTAATCTCAAATTGGATTTGATATTGATTGTTTTGGGAGTTTCTTATTATCATGGTGTTAGTTTCACATTTACTAGACAGAATCCTTTTAGTTTAGTATTATATTGACAAAACTAAATCATAAAAAATTTGATTATGGTTATCAGAACAATGTTTGATTTTGAAAAAACAAATATATAGATGAAATTTGATATTCAAATCCAATTATTAGGAATGGAAAATTATTACCAAAATGAAAATTATCACACTAGATTGTGAAAATATATCCGAAAAGTGGAATCAATCTCACAAATTGTTCATTTAAATATGATTCAAGATAATTGAATTATACAAGTAGAAACCAATACACTCTACTTCAATTCATATAACATAATAAAAATTAAATACTCAAGATAAACAAGATATTAATCCTCTAAACAACGTAGATATAGTTTAAGAGAACCATGTATCATAATATTAAAATAAAGAATCATATATGCAATATTCATTAATCATTTAGAGAAAAACATCTGTGTTTTTTGATATAATAAAAACAATGAAGAAATTATTTCATCAAGAAAACTTTATTTATATGATAAATAGAAATATAAATAATTTTATATAAAGTATATAAGATTAAAAATGAAATGGTTTGAATCAATAAATAAAGAAAAATATTATTTCAGTACACATAAGTTACAAAAGGATAAAAGAAAGTTTGAAATATACATATAGATTTATGTACTCTAATCAATTGACTTATTTTCATGGGTTATAAGAATATTTGTTTAACTATGAAAAAATAAGATAGAATTGGAAGTGATATAGAATTGAGTAAACAATAACCAAATAATTTATCTATATGTTGAGTATTTTTATTGAACCTAGAAATCATAACCTACATGAGCTCTAGGATTCTACAGATACATTTGACCTTAGAAAAAGTGTCATACACTTGCAATGTAAACACTAAAAGGTATCATGTATAAGGCATAATGAACCTAAAAAAACTGGATTGATAACCCCTTATTTGGGTTCAATCTCGTCACTTTTGAAGCTCCTCTATACTTGGTGTTGTGCACTATCATCATCGAGATAAGGAAATATTGTCATTCAAATTTATCATAAAATAGTTGAGATAATACAAATGGGATAGGTAAGAGGGCCACTTTATGCACTCCACTAGTTCTTAAAATCTATAGGATCTTTATCATTACACCAAGAATAATAAATGGAATGTAACCAATTTATCCAACCACTCTATGTCATTTTTTCTTTTGAAATAAAGTGACATCCCTTAAATATCCTCTCCATATTCTATCTATTTATGATTCAATTCACTAAACCAAGAAGTAACACTAATGGATATCCACATTATGCTTTCTCTCTTAATAAACCAGAGTATTTTACCCCCAAAATACTTCTCAATAAAAATTATATATCAATAATATTAGGGGTGAGGTTATCTAACTATGGAATTATTCTATAAGAATAAAGTATATATGAGATAATCATCCAGTATATAAGAATTTTTATCAATCAAAGTTGGATTTGGATATCTATAGAAACCAAATTATTAGAAAATGTGTGAATTTATTTGTCTCATTTGTTTTCCTATTGAAATGTTTTGTTTTTTATTTTTACAATTAAATTATTTAAACTATATTCATGAAAATTGATTAAATTATTTTTATTCTACTCAAATTAATTATTCTTGACAAGTAATTTACCCATGGAAACTATCTTTACACGTGGGACCTTATTGAGCTACTACCTTTGATCGAATCACAATTAACACTTCACAAAAACTTTGTGGAAAAATTTGTATCCATCTATTTAATAGGTCTTTTGATAAATATTCACCATCCACCTATTCTATTCCACTCATTTATATAGTCTAATTTCAGTTGGGTTTAACATGGATGGAAGATTCTACATGGCTGGCTTATTTTGAGGTGTAGTGGTGTGTTAGGGGATTAATGACACTAGAATGCTTTGGCTTCTGGATTGGATTCATTTTGGTTATTCTATCTATAATCCTTAATCATATTTATTATATTGAGAAACCCTATTGGTTGATGTTAGTTATTCCCTATTTAATATTTTTTAAGCCCTTTTATCTTCATTTTTCACTACTCCTGCACCACTCCTAGTAGAGTACTATGACAACATACCTTCCCTGTGAAGAAGTAGAGTGGATTTCAGTGAACTGAGAAAATCTGGTGATATGTTACTTCTATACATAAAATCTTCATAAATTTATACATACTAAGAGATTAGATGAATGGAATAATGAATGAGAAGAAATTAGGACCCCTAGACTATATTTAAATCAATCTAGGTATATAAGTTCTTCAATTTTATTTCAGTCTTTTATTAAAGAAGCCTTTTGAAACTTGTTGCTCCTATTTTTTTCATTCTAATTTTCTAAACTGATTTATACTATACCTATTTATTTTTTATCTTAATAGAACTATGTGGTTAGGTGGGGTTTGTTCCATGCATATAGGCCCAACAAGATCAAATCATGTTAAACCCTTATGTTCTTAACTTCTTACTTTCATTCTTGCATCTTGAATGGTTTTCTTCCATTTAATTCAACTTCTATAAAAAAAATCCCCAAATAATTTCTTTTGTGTTCATGTATTCTTCATAATTCCAATATTCCATACCCTTCATAATGTTTTATCAGACCCTTATTGGTAGTCGTTTATATTTTAATCCATTTCTTGATTTCATTTTTGGTTTGGCTTTAATTTATGCACATCAATATCATCTCAATTTTCATCTTTTATCTTAGTATTTGTAATTAAAGACCCTATAATCTCTATAATTATTTATAATTAAAAAATTATAATATTTAACAAATTGATAAATGATTATTTGGGTAAAAATTTAACCAACTAAGTCTGAATTCTATAAATTGAGGGGTGATAATGACCATAATCTATAGAATAATAAGATGATATCCTTTACAATTTGGAAATATTTAATCGATTACCTCTTAATAATTAAGAAACTGTTTCGCGCGGAATCCTGGGATGACCTCCTGGACGGGAGATTCAAACGTTCCGATCGGTTTCTAACGGGTTTGTTCGTAGAACCGGAAACATCCAATGATTCCACATCCGTTTGGACCTACTTTCCAAAGGCAGACGCTCATTAGCTTGTGGGCTAATGAGGCTTAGGAATTTGCATTGGTCGAGAGGATGGGAGGTCGGACTCATCACACCTTTTTGAGGGGAATTATTGTCTACTCCGGGACTCTCTTTATAGATTTAAGTTAAGTTCGTGAATCCTTATTACATTACCAAGTATAAAATGAGCTTTCCTTTAGTTTTAACAATCAATGATTAAATATGTAAGAAATTTAGAGAATCTTTTATATGTATTCGAGGTTCTTCATCAATATTGAATCATCTATATTTGTTTAGAGATTCTTGGTCAATGGTATCCTTCAAAACATTTATATAAAAGTCTCTTGGTCATTTTGATGACCAGGCTGGTTTTAAAGCCACTCAGTGGGGCACTTGAAGTTTATCGTCATTCAGAAGGACAGAGATTATTTCAATGTTGGGATCGAACCCATAAATGGGCTACCTACGTATCCTTTGTTTTGAAAAAGGAATCAGAACCCACGTAGTTCGAGGAATGGGATATGATGTTTTATGATTGATGGCTCAAAGATGAATGTCATAATTACTTTTATACTCTAAGCTCACATGAGTCATGCTCGGTGTGAGAAACAAGAGGTATTGGTAAAATTTAGACAATTGTGCCATAAAAGATGCAATCATAAGAATTTTGTTTTTTGGGGCTTATGTATAGATGACTGCCCAGATAGACGAAGGTTTAGGATTTACTTTTAGGGAGAAAATCCAAGAACAGGGTCCACAAAGTTATATGTGCTTCATGGAGATTTGAATACTCTAATCTTGGGGATTACTCCTAAGGAGGATGCCCAAGTTAGGAGGGGACTTTATGATTGGGTTTTATTCCTGAAAAGGAAACCCAAATCAAAGGTAATTTATGACTGGTTAAGAGAAATTTTAAGAGACTTGGGGCTTACTCCTAAGAAGGATGCTCAAGATTTATGACTAGGACTTATTCCTGAGAAGGAAGCCTAGGTTAGGGGACTTGGGGCTTACTCCTGAAAAGGAAGCCCAAGGTTATGACTGAGTCTTATTCCTGAAAAGGAGACCCAGGTTAGGGATTAAGGTTTGGGGCTTACTCCTGAGGAGGATGCCCAAAGATTAAAGGACTTAATTGGGGCTTATTCTTAAGAAAGATGCCCAAGATTTATGACTAGGACTTATTCCTGAGAAGGAAGCCTAGGTTAGGGGACTTGGGGCTTACTCCTGAAAAGGATGCCCAAGGTTATGACTGAGTCTTATTCCTGAAAAGGAGACCCAGGTTAGGGATTAAGGTTTGGGGCTTACTCCTGGGGAGGATGCCCAAGATTAAAGGACTTAATTGGGGCTTATTCTTAAGAAAGATGCCCAAGATTTATGACTAGGACTTATTCCTGAGAAGGAAGCCTAGGTTAGGGGACTTGGTGCTTACTCCTGAAAAGGATTCCCAAGGTTATGACTGAGTCTTATTCCTGAAAAGGAGACCCAGGTTAGGGATTAAGGTTTGGGGCTTACTCCTGAGGAGGATGCCCAAGATTAAAGGACTTAATTGGGGCTTATTCTTAAGAAAGATGCCCAAGATTTATGACTAGGACTTATTCCTGAGAAGGAATCCTAGGTTAGGGGACTTGGTGCTTACTCCTGAAAAGGATGCCCAAGGTTATGACTGAGTCTTATTCCTGAAAAGGAGACCCAGGTTAGGGATTATGGTTTGGGGCTTACTCTTGAGGAGGATGCCCAAGATTAAAGGACTTAATTGGGGCTTATTCTTAAGAAAGATGCCCAAGATTTAAGGTTTTTATAACTGGGGATTATTCCTGAAAAGGAGACCCAGGTTAGGATTCTCTCATCTTAAAGGATGAGGTTGAAATGAATGAACTCTCAATCTTTGGTGATATAAAGATGTTTAAATCACTAGGTTTTGAGAGATATTTCACAGAATTCCTTTCAGATAAGGATGTCAAATCAAGAAATCATGCCATAAATGGCTTTGAAGAGTATCTTGAAGACTGAATCTTGAATAGGAAGGGTGAAATGGGTTAAGAGGGGTAAAAATGGGCAAGATGGGCACCCAAAAAGGTAGGGGCGCGCAAGTCTTGAAAGGCGCGCAAGTCCTGCGGCGGCGCGCAAGTATTGGTCGCGCAAGTATACTTGCGCGACATGAGGGGTACTTGCGCAATTTTCAAACAGTATTGAAATGCTTGAGCGACTCTTTATAAAACCCTTTACCATCCTCTTGAGGTTCTTCCAGAAGAGGGACGCGCAAGTTATATTGAAGGAATTATGTAGGCGCGCAAGTGTTTGATAAGTTTCAACACTTAGGCCTTCCTTTTTCTCTTTAGATCTTCCGTTCTAGGTAAGAAATTACCTTAGAAGTGTTCCGGAAGCTTTGAGAAGAGACTTGGGCGTCGGGAACTTCAATCCGAGTTTCTGGAAAAAGATCCTCTCGAATGGGGGGCCCACAGGGTCTATTTATAGGCAAAAGAAGACCCCGGGCGGTTACTGGGCGGTTACCAGATATGTCGCGCAAGTCCCTTGCACGAACATGAGGAGTCGCGCAAGTATTGAGGCGCCGCGCAAGTATTGAGGCGGCGCGCAAGTGTACTTGCGCGACCAAGAGGGAACTTGCGCGATCCATGGGCAATGTTCTCCTTTTTTATCCCTTTGTCGATTTTTGATGTTTCTTCAAAGGATTTAATCACTTTGAGCTCAGATATTCCCTTTTTCGATCTTTAGATTCTGTGACGAAAGGAGCGTCAGCAAAAGTCCCCCCTCAGAGTTGGATCCGGAGAGAAAATGAGGATTTGACTCTGAGGAAATTTAATCCTTCCAAAGGAAAAGGGAGGCGCGCAAGTTTTCAGTACGCACAGGGCGGCGCGCAAGTGTGCGTCGCGCATGCCTTAATTGCTCTGGGTACGGCGCGCAGGTAGGCTTCCGAGCCTATAAATACACGGCCTCACCCCCGTACAAGTATCCGGATTTCCGGACATCATCCCTTCTCGAGCTCTCGCCGCGCAGGTCACCTTGACCGCGCAAGTTGCTCTGTTTTCTAGGGTTTCCTCGATGTCGCGCCACTGTAAAGGTATTTGTACTTGCGCGGTTTATACTTGCGCGTCAAAAACTAGCGCGGTACACAAGACACTTGCGCAACATCTCCATACTTGCGCGCCTTAATGCCTTAGCCATTTTTCCCGAATTCTTTCACAAATTTTATGAAAAATAAACCCATTTAAGAGTTTAATTTGTTCAACTTTTGTGCAAATTCAATGGTTCCCAAGGGAATTGGAACGGCTGATGAACTGGCTAGTAAGCGGATTGATGACATGATGAACATTATTGGCCATGATTATTATGATATCTGCGACAGCACTCTCCCAGATTTGGCTAAGTACTTGAAGAAATATCATCCTATTTTTCCACAGAGCATCCATCTGCTTCTGTGTGGTCATGGTCATCTGCAAGGAGTCAATGTTCCAAATGCAAACAATAGCAACAACAATGGTGTGAACTATCAAGTTCTTCCTCTATGCCATTTCCTTGCAGATATGAAAATGAAAAACCCATGGGCTGAAATGTTTTCCATTCCCAGTTGGTGGAGAGAAGACAAACATGGTATTAGAGCAATATCTGAAAAGAGTACTCTCTCCAAATGGCTCTTTACTTCCAATGCTCCATTCTCAAATCCATGTATCCATCTTCCAAGTCTCTTGGATAGAAACAGAGTCACTGTTTGATCAGCAGAAAATTTTCTCAAACCGTACTCAAGAACATCCTTTTAGAATTGTTCCAAGAAGAGCTGGTATCACTGCATCTCTTATTGTATCCAGTTGAATGAATGAATTCTAGGTGGTTTCTAATGAAGATCGGGATGCCGTAAATCAAATGAAGTGTTATGTTGAAAGCCTCTTGTAATTCTTGAAAGAAGAGAAGAGACTCCAGTCTGTGGATGTCCTTCTAACTCTTGTGTATCAATGAAAAACACTTTTGTCTTCAATCATTTGTACTTGAATTCTTCCATTACCTGCTTCAAATTTACTTAAGCCAATGGGCTTAGTAAGCATAGTTTGATTTTTACTAGGATTATTACAAATAACCCTACAAACTTTGAACCTTTTAACTGCTCAATATTACCTAAATCATACAAAAAAATGTATATTTAGTGAGCTGGAACTTGACTTTTATTCAGAGTTCCTTTGTCTTTTGTGTGGGCAGTTTAAAGTCATGCACGCCGGACATAAAGGGGCTAATGTTTAAGGTCGAAATAGCTTTGACCGAAAAATGGATTAAAATGGATTCAATTCCTTGAAAATTTATCTGAAAACATATTTACCATACTCAAGTATGAGGGAAAAAAATGTAAACTATGGCTTGAGAATATTTGAATCTGAGTAATGATATGAAAAAGAGCTAAATAGCATTAGAAGAGGTAGTTTCCAAGAATGAAGTTACTATTATTTAACAAAACCCGTTAGGGGGTTGAAATATGCAGGGCCACCTATGGGCATTGGCTGCATAGTCAAATAAAATAGCATCTTTTGGCTGACAAGTCTGTTATGTGGACTGTTTATGCAAGGACACCTATGGGCACGTGCTGCATAGTCAGGCAAAAGAACTCCCAGAAATTTACTTTCCTAGTGCTAAAAGTCAGTGATAGTTTATGGAGATTCAAATTTTCTAAAGCATAGAGTTTGTTGTATGGAAAGAGGTACTTGAATATGGAGAAGATATTTCCAAACAAGAATATCAAAGAACTGGATGAATATCACTCCTACGAAGGTCTGACCCAAACGTAGGGAAGAAGAATAAACCATAGACTTGAATACTTTTAGATCATGAAAAAGGATATGGGACAAATACGTTAAGGATGGCTATTTTTGCGGATCCCTACATACTGTCGTTTAAGACAAATAAGGACAAAAGAGGCATTCTTCCCAAGAATGAAGTTACTATTATTTAACAAACCCGTTAGGGGGTTGAAAACATGCAGGGCCACCTATGGGCATTGGCTTCATGGTCAAATAAATAGCATCTCTTGGCTGACAAGTCTGTTATGTGGACTGTTTATGCAAGGCCACCTATGGGCACGTGCTGCATAGTCAGGCAAAAGAATTCTCAGAATTTTGACATTTTTGTGATTATAAGTCATGAAAAAGGGTTATGAAGATCTGAAAATATTTAAGGTTAGGATTATAATACATAAAGATGGGTATTTTCCAATGTATATAGAGATACATAGGTTAATAAAAACCATAATCATGTTGTGGCTGGGTCCTGAATTGAAACTTGGACTTCACTACGTATCTCATAAGAATGAGAATCAAGCCATACGTAGTTCTTGAAATGCAGTTTAACATCGTGCAGGACGAAAGTATGAGTGATCTTAGTTTAGGGTCATAGAATTCGGACCATAATAATGAATACACAGTGTGTGTTTTCATGAAGACTTTTCAGCCAAGGGACTGAAAGTGAAATTTGGGGTTAGGCCCAAAAGACTTGGGACTGGATTTGAGGGACACTCGAATGTTCCTACGTATCCCATAAGGATGGGAATCAAGTCCACGTAGTTCTAGAACTACCCTTTGTACAAATTTGGTTCGTACATGTGAAGGGTGAAAAGGGGACTTTAGTGCAATGATGGTTTTAACCTAAAATAAAAAGTTTAGGCATTACCATGTATGTACGTAGTCTTTTGAAAAATGAAAGCCATGATTGAAAAAGAATCAATGTTAATAATGGTTCCTTCTCAAATGAGGAAATCAAAGAATATTGTAGTTTATTGTCGTACCGGACAAAAAAAATGTTGTATAGTTTAACGTCATATAACAAGGACGAAAGTGAATCAATGTAAAGATATTGATTCCAGGGGTGGTTTCACAAATCATCATCATATGAGATGGTGGTGAACCAATGTGAAGAGATTGTTTTTGGGCTTGAACCTTTGGGAGGTTGCCTACATACCCAGCCTGGAGGGCAAGGATCAAAGTCTGTGTAGTTCAATTAAAGAATGAATCAATGATCAAGTTGTTCTTGTGGACAATGATCTAAAAAATGTTGTTGGGACTTACACATGGTTAGTGGCCCAAAGGGAGTGTTATGGTTGATGTTCGCTCTAAGCTCACGTGAGTCATACTCGGTGTGAGAAACAAGAGGTAATAACAACCTTAACGATGCACAGTTTAATGTCATGTAGGACATATCAAGGACTTTCTGTACAGTTTAGCGTCATGTAGTTAGGACGATGGGGACAATACAGTTTAACGTCATATTGGACGAAAGGGGGATTGTGCAGTTTTAATGTCATGATGGACTTTTGATGATTATATAGTTTAACGTCTTTCCAGACATGAGGGACTTTTATACAGTTTAGCGTCATGTAGTTAGGACGTCACAGTTTAACGTCTTGCTGGACATATTTGCAAATAGTTTATGGTCATATACATGGACCAGGAATGATGCAGTTTAAAGTCATACGAGACCATTGCTGTATAGTTTAACGTCATATAGCAAGGACGAACTGGTGCTGTACAGTTTAAAGTCATGTAGCTAGGACTAAGGTGAACCAATTTGAGGATATCAGTTCTGGGCATTTTTTTTTACAGTTTAATGTCATGCTGGACGATGAAAGTGCCACACAGTTTAATGTCATGTTGCTAGGACAAAATATAGTTTAATGTCATCTCGGACATATTAATAACCAATGTGACATTTTAACGTCATGTTGGACGATAAGGGAACTGACACAGTTTAACGTCATGTTGGACGATGAAAGTGCCACACAGTTTAATTTCATGTTGCTAGGACACAATATAGTTTAATGTCATCTCGGACAAAATATAGGAACTTCTATACAGTTTATTGTCATGTAAGACAAAATCAGGGACTATGCAGTTTAAAGTCTTGCAGTTAGGACTATTGGTGCTGCACATTTTAGTGTCATGTTGTAGGGACATAAGTGCGAATAGTTTAAGGTCATATGCATGGACCGTACAGTTTATCGTCATGCTGGACGTATTATAGTTTAATGTCATCTCGGACAGAAGTGTGACACAGTTTAATGTCATGTTGGACGAAGTTGTAGTTTAAGGTCATACTGGACCATTGCTGTATGAACCAAATGTAAGAGTCTTGGTTCTGGGAACAATATTTTGTGTTTATACAAAATACTTCTTCAGAAATCTGGCATTAGTTGGAGTCGTGATGTGTTCTCCATCCATTGAAATCAGAGAATACGCTCCATTGGAGTAGACCTTATGTACTGAATAAGGTCCTTCCCATTTTGGTTCAAGCTTGGGAGGCTTCTTTCCTGGTATCATTGGTGTTCTGAGAACCAATACCAATTCTCCCTGAATGAATGAACGAAGACGAACTTTTTTGTTAAAAGCTCGTGCTATTCGATTCTGATAGATTTCCAAGTGGTGCAAAGTGCACAATCTTTTCTCATCTAACTGTTCCAATTCATTCAACCGCTTTTGGGATTGCTCATCTGTTGATAACTGATCACAAATGGCTATTCTGAGTGAGGGCAATTGAACTTCAATTGGAAAGACTGCTTCTGTTCCATATACCAATGAATATGGAGTAGACCGCGTTGCATTGCGAGTGGTAGTCCGATAATCCCATAAAGCATGATAGAGTTTATCAGGCCATGACCTCTTATCTTTATCCACCATCTTTTGCAGTATATTTGAAAGAGTCTTGTTGAAGGCCTCTATCTGGCCATTAGCCGCTGCATGATATCGAGATGAATGGTTGGACTTAATGTTGTATTCTTGATACAATCTCTTTACCTCAGAAGAATAGAAGTTGGTGCCGTTGTCTGTCAATATGGTATGAGGGACACCAAATCTAGTAATAATGTTAGACTTGATGAAGCTAACAATGCATTTAGAACTGACTTCTTTGAGAGGTACTTCCTCTGCCCATTTGGAAAAGAAATCAGTAGCAGTAAGAATGTACTTAAACTGCTTGGCCGTAGCTGAAGGGTAAGGTCCTACCACATCCATTCCCCATGTGGAAAATGGCCATGAGTATTTAGCTGTATGAAGCAACTCTGGAGGTTGATGAATGAAGTTGGAATATACTTGGCATGAATGACACTTCTTTGTGAAATTAACACAATCTTGTATCATTGAAGGCCAGAAGTATCCAAGCCTTCGAATTTGATCAGACAATCTATGTCCAGACTGGTGGGCACCACAGACTCCTGCATGCACTTCTTTTATGACAGCCATTGTCTCTTCACCATCAATACATATGAAGAGAACTCCATCAAAACCACATTTGTAGAGAATTTTCTCGAGGTGGTTTGGACCATCATAAAGAGTAAAATTGACCACATGTCGCCGAATTTGTTCTCTCTCGGCTCTATCAGGTGGAAGTGTTCCATTTTGAAGGTATTCCCTGATAGGTGACATCCATCCTGTAGTATGACCATATGGTTCAGGAATGGGACTAATTTCATTAATTTCTTCTGTTCTGACTTGAACATAAGGTGAAATTGCACGACGGTGGGCAATACCGATGGTTTTCTCGTCCCGATTTGGATCTACTAAAGCTGTGGCTATATTAGCCAGTGCATCAGCTTGAGCATTTTGTGATCTTGGGACATAAGAAAATGTCGGTTCTGAAGGGAATTCCGACATTAACTCTCTGACGTAATCATACAAAGGGATTAATTCTTCTTTTCTGATGGCATAATCCCCATTGACTTGTTTGATTACCAGGTCTGAATCACCTTTCACCTTTAAGTGATTCACTTGTGCTTGAAGTGCTAACTCCAAGCCTGCAATGAGAGCTTGGTATTCAGCTTCATTATTGGTACCACCTTCCCACAACAAAAAGGAATAAGGTAACACTGCCTTATCTGGAGAAATGAGCACAATTCCTAAACCAACTTTGTTGAATTTAGGATTTTCCATTTTCTTCCCTGTTGGACTTCTAGAAGCACCATCAAAATACATTTCCCATGTTTGAGGACTCTCTTGAATAGAAAAAACTTCCTCATCAGGGAGTTCGATATCTGAAAACGTGTCTTCCACTGAAGGGTATTCAGCCAGGAAATCAGCCAGAGCTTGGCCCTTAATTGCCTTTTGAGACACATACTGGATGTCGAACTGCTGTAGAATAACCGCCCACCTTGCCAGACGTCCTGTAAGCATTGGACGACTAAGGATGAATTTGAGTGGATTATTACGAGATACCAATTGGACCTCGTGATGTTTCAGGTAGTGTCTCAGTTTCTGAACTGAAAAGATTAATGCTAGGAAGCATTTTTCAATACTCGAATACCGGGTTTCTGCTTCAAGCATAGTTCTACTAAGATAGTAGAGACTATTTTCATTCTCAGCATCATTCTTTTGAGCGAGAAAGGCACCCAATGATCGCTCTAAAGCTATCACATAGAGGATACGAGGCCTACCCTCAACAGGTGGCATGAGTACTGGTGGACTTAAGAGGTATTTCTTGAGAACATCAAATGCTTCTTGACATTCTTCAGTCCACTGGTAAGTGACTCCTTTCTTCAATAATTTGGTAAAAGGTAAACTTTTGCCTGCCAAATTGGCGATGAAACGCCGAATATAGGCTAAGTGTCCTTGAAGTCCTCTTAATTCTTTCAAATTCTGAGGAGGAGACATACCAAGGATTGATTTGGTCTTCTCAGGATCGACTTCAATACCACGATGGCGTACAACAAAGCCGAGGAATTTTCCCGAGGTTACCCCAAAAGCACATTTTAAGGGGTTCATCTTCAAATTATGTTGTCGAAGCTTGTGGAATATGATTTCCAAATCAGCCAAGTGATCAAAACGTTGTTTGGATTTAACCACCAAATCATCTACATAGCATTCAACAAATTTCCCTAGAAAAGGTTTGAAGATACGATGCATGGCGCGTTGATATGTTGCACCTGCATTCTTTAAACCAAAGGGCATCACCCGGTAACAAAACACACCTTGAGGAGCTCTGAAGGCTGTATATTCCTCATCTTCTGGGGCCATTCGGATCTGATTATATCCAGAATATCCATCCATGAAAGAAAGTACTTCATAGCCAGCTGTCGCATCAATTAAGAGTTCTGTAATCAGAACTGGAAAATCATCTTTGGGACAATACCGATTAAGATCTCTGAAATCGATGCAAACCCTAATTTTTCCGTTCTTTTTCTTTACTGGGACAATATTAGCCAACCACTTGGGATATTGAACTTCTCTGACGAAGTTAGCTTTGATAAGCTTATCCACTTCAGCCTCGATTTTGGAAGCATAGGTTGGGTGTGTTCTTCTCGCGGCTTGCTTGAATCCTCGATGTTCTTTTGGCAAACCCAAATGATGGGTGGCAACATCAGGATCAAGGCCAGGCATCTCTGTATAATTCCAAGCAAAAATATCTTTATTTTGCTTTAGAAAAGAAATATACATCTCTTGTTCTTCAAGGGTCATGGCCGCACTAATTAAAGTGGGGCGTGGATCTTTCTCTGTACCCAGATTTACTTCTCTGAGTTCATCCACAGTGGTAGAGATACCCTCTTCAAATGCTGGAGGAGCATCTCTAAGATCTTCCTCTTCCTCTTCATCATGTGTTATTTCTCCCATTTCTACTTGCAAAGTAGATGAAAAAACGAAATTCTCATGATCATAAGAGATGTCAAAATTTTCACATTTTGAAGAAGAAGCTTCCATTTCCGACCCTATTGATGAAAAAGGGTCTTCTTTGGGAAATAAAGAGGAGATGATGGATTGAAAATCGACATCAACATTCACCTCTGGTGTTGCTATAACTTCTTCTAGCATGATTAGCGAAGTATAGACTTGTTGGATTTCAGCAGACGAAATGAAAACGTCACCACTTATGCTTTCATCACTGCTTGGTAAGTTACCAATTTCTCCCATGTTGTCGGCTCGATTGCCGTAATTGACATTATGGATCTTTCCATAAGAGTATTTTTATTTGGGCCTATTTTGTCAATTTGACTGATAGGTAACACATAATCTGTACTCACATGTGAAAATGGATTTATTGGAATTTTTTCCAAACCATATGGAGCATTAACTTTGGTAATTTCCTTCATTGTAGATTTTTCTCTTCCCTTCATGTGATAAAATTCCGCCTCAATGTATTGAGACTCACATGTTTTTAACGGGGCCTTATCACCATACAATGTTCCAACTTGACCATCGAAACAGTATTTGAGACATTGATGGTATGATGACGGAATAGCTGCATGCTGATGTAACCAGGGTCTTCCAAGCAAGATATTGAAAGCTGAGTCTTGATCAACAATCATGAAATCTGAATTGGAAACAAGATCTCCAAACTGAGTTCTGAGCGTAACTTCTCCCAGTGGTTCTTGTTCATTTTTATCATATCCTTGCAACATCATGGTAGAAGGAGATAAATCAGATTCCGTGAGGCCCAATCGATGAAGTGTGCGAATGGGCATGAGGTTGACTCCTGAACCATTGTCAATAAAAGCTCTTCGAACATCTATACCATTGACTTTGCCAGATAGGTATAAAGGTTTTATGTGCCCATGCACAACATCATCTTCATCTTTATCAGTAAAAGATATCACTGCATGGCATTCTGCAGGATTATTCTCTATGTGATAAATTTCAGCTGCAGCAATTTCAGCTTCAAACTCCTGAGGACTTGACAAAGCTTCGATGAGTGCTTCCCGAAGATCTTTTGATAGATTCAAAGCATCCAAAATTGATAATTTGGCTGGTACTTGGGCCAAGTGTTTCAATATATCATACTTTTGATCTAGAGGCCTGCGTTTCCCAATAGGAATATGTGATTTAGCAGGTACCTTGGAAGCAGATGCTTTGGAAGCTGATGCCTCTTGTATTGAAGTTGGAAACATCTTTGGTTTTGGAAAATTAGACTGATTAGATCCATTTACTTTCTGAGATAAAGAAGATGGAACATTTAATCGGTCTTCCAAAATAACTGTGCCGAAGCTGAGTTGGCCATTGGCAGAAGAACTTGCTTGTTCATTTTGAGCTCGCTGAAGGGCTCTACCACGAGTTTCTGCTGCATATACAGTGCTAGCAGGGGTAGAATTAGAGTAGTGGCTTCGGAAAGATCCACGTCTTCCCCTATATCCTGAACCTCTAGAACTTCCTCGGGTTCCTTTATTTGATACAGGGAATTCAGGCTCATCAAGACTGGAATATGAATCTGTTAATTGAATCATATTAACAGAACCAAAGATTAACTCTTCGTCTGATAAAGACTCTGCCAAGTTAGCCTGTTTAGGCTGTGCCGTTTGGTGGGACGGTGCCCGTGGCTTTGAAGTAGATGGCATGAAATCTGCCAAAGTCAAAGACAATTTAGGCTTTGATACATACTCATCTTCTCTTGATTCCTCTTTCTTCTTTGAATTGCGCTGCCCTTTTGAGGATTTGTCCTTTGATGGAGGCTTTACTGCAGCTTTTGTAGGAGACACAATTGGCTTCTTCAATTGTGTTCGCAAAATGGAATGGGTCCGATTGATTGTCTTTCTGACCATCCAATCATCATATTTTTTCGCAGTTTTGCTTTTGACTTCCTGCCACTCGCCTCTTTCCTCTAGATCTGTAGCGGTAATACATGCTACATGAGCTGAAGAACCCTTCAATTTGACTTGTCCCAAGTCGACCATCTTTTGTAGGAGGTCTTTAAAGACAAAACACTCCTGGATGGGATGTCCCAACATTTGATGAAAGGGACAATAATTGGGACGGTCTTAATCTCCTTCCTTGTTTGGTCTCTTCGGCACTGGTAATTGAACCAAATTATTTTCCAGAGCTGAAATGAAGTAACCAGGAACTTGCTCACTTCGGAAAGAGTATGTTTTAATCTTCATATCCTCAAATTGTTTTCGTCGTTGATCTTTTTGATCATTTGGACGAAACAGCCTTTGTTGTTGGCGTTCAGGAGGTGGAGCCCTCCGAGAAGATGAAGGTTTTGAAGTAGAAATAGGTACAGGTGCCTGTTTAAGCATAACTGTAGCAGTTTCTGCTTTACCCATTCTTCTTCCTGGAGCTGATGGAATTACACAAGATTTAACCTTAGCCTGCATAAGGGAGTCTTCAATCTGTTGAGCGATTGAAGTAAGGTCTCGAAACCCTCCTGTGTATTTCACAGGGATCAATGACGTGCGTAATTCGTCACGCAAATTTGCCACACAGATTGGAAACAATTCCTCCTGAGGGAGTGATAAACTCAAGGAATACGTTAATCCCTTCCAACGAGAAATGAAATCAGAGACTCTTTCATTCTCCCTTTTCTTGCAGTTTGTAAGATCGAAAACTGTCGTTTTTGGCAAAGTTGAGCTGAACTGAAGAAGGAATTTTTGACGAAGATCCTCCCATCCGATGACTGACCGGGATTTCAAGCTTGTATACCAGACAAAAGCTGGTCCTTGCAAGGTTCGCACGAAGCATCTGAGTTTCACTGCTTCTTGTTGCTCTGGAGTTCCCATCATAGGATCACAACAAGACACGTAATGCGTCAAATGTTTTTCAGGGTCGCCTGATCCATTGAAAGTAGGGAAAATAGGGTTTCCAAAACTGGATGGAGGAGAAATTGAATCTACCCATTCAGGGTAAACTTTCTTTTCAGGTTGAACTTGCGCCCGTTTCCCTTCCATAGTTTCTAACCGAGCTGTTAATGACTCAATAGTAGTTATTAACTTTTGAGAAACGTCAGGTTGAACTTGGTTTTGGGTAGGTGCAATGAATGGAGCTTGGACAGCCATGGAGGTTGGTGATGCAACTAATGGTAGTGCTGCCAACCGTTGTTGCGTTTGACCCGTAGGATTAGACCTCTGCGGGTGTACTGATAAAGGAGGATATTCCTGATCCATCTCATTAGTTACAACAAATTCCTTCGGCTGTCGGACTTCAGCATTCTTAAGAAGAAGACTACTCTGAAGTAGTTCTGCATTCAACCTTCTTAATTCTTTCATTTCTTCCTCCTGTTGTGCAAATCTTTGCTCTAATGAGAGCGATTGACCTCCTTCAGAGGAAGGGTGAGAAGTAACCTGATTCTTACCTTTCCCCTTATTGGATCCTTTTCGGAGAGGGGGAAGTGGGTTACTTGAAGGAATACCCAGATTTTGGGTAAGCCTTTGATTACATGTGCGCACACCTTCTTCATTTAGGTCTGTGTGCGCAACTTCTTGAGCAGGAACCTCTTCGTCTGATCCCTCTGATTGAGCCTCATCTGGTGAATCAGCAGCAACGGCAGTGATGACATTAATGGATGCATATTTCATGGAATCCTTTCTATCATCATTTCAGTGATATTGTCTCCTTCTATGTCCATGATAAGACATGGCATTCCGTTGACTTGATCCCTCAGGAATTTCTTGGAGAACCGTCACTTGGTGAGAATCTCCTGACATCTTGGCTCTTCGTTCCTATTGAGGCTTATTCCCTAATCGATAGAATACTGACTTTCTCTGAGGGAGGGATTGAAGATTTGAAAAAGTCCCCAGTCCGGTGGACTGGGGGTGTTCCTGTTGCTTCCGCTCAACTCCTCGAATCCCATTCGTTGATTCTGAGGGTTGGGTTAGAGAAGTCCCCAGTCTGGCAAGCTGGGGTGTCTCTTGACATGCTATGTCTGAGATCTTTTTAAAATCTCTCTTGACCTTGCGAATCTTAGTTCGGAAATTAGCTGGATGCATTAACCTGTATCCACTTTTATCACCTGGTTCAACAGACCGTTGGATGATTTCCGAAACTTCTGTCATTTGATGACGTGTTTGCTCCAGACGAGAGGCTTGCGCAATATTCTCGCCTGCTTGATGTAGGAGAAATTCAACAACCTGTTCTCTATATACTTGACTTTGAGAGGAACTAGTTGAAGCTTGATCTCGAGAAAGCTTTTGATTATGAACAAAGCCCATTGACTGTGGCCGGCCATGGGCAATAACATTGCATGAGACCATTTTCGGCGGGCTTTGCTGACCGGAAAGCACTGTGAAATGTAGTGCTCCGTGAACACCCCATCCTCTGACATGAACATTAGATGGAGCATTGGAAATTAACTGACGCAATCTTCTTAGTGTGCCAAGGCATGAACGTTGAAGGGTTCTCTGTTGCTTTTCAGCCTTCGGATACCGAGAGACTGATAGAGATGCCAAATCAATCTGGCGTTGTAACCCTTCTATTATTTTAAGATGATTTTCATATTCATCGTAAGATAATACCTTCTTCTTTAATTGACAAAGAGTTTTCCATATGTTGAGACGAATATCATGGATTCCATCATCCGTCAACATTTTTGGAATGTCATACTGTGAATCAGCCAAAGGCCAAAACATGACTGGTACTTCACCTTTTACCAGTTTTTTCCTCATGTTCAGCATTTCCTCTTTATCATTAAATGAAGATTCTTCTACCTGTTTGGACCAGAGTTGGTGTTTCCTTGTTGCTTCATCGGATTCAACAAGATTGGTAGAGGAATCACTATTCATGCTGGAAGATGAATGACCCAGGGAAGGTTCGGAGAATAACCTGAACCCCAGGCTATCTTCTGATGGAGAAAGAGTTTCACCTGCCGATAGTAAAGCATCAGACATGACTGGTTTTACGTTTGCAAGTGCCTCGAGATAGGAGGGCTTTCTCGTCACTACATTGCCTTCTGAAGAATTTTCGAGACAATGTGAATCACTACTGCGGAGAGGACTTTCGCAGCGAAGTTCATCACCATGAGGAGGACCTTCATGATGGGTTACAGCAAAAGATGAAATCTCTTTCTCCTTGGCCTTCTGACCACACAGAGGGTTCCTGTGGTTCTCATCTGAAGAAGAAACTTCAAGATTGACCGAATTTTCATGAAGCAAGTCTTCATGAGGAAGTGTCTGTTGAAGACCTTCGGGATTAATGTTCCTGTTATTGGGAACTGAGGGAGTAGAATCTTGAATTCCGACAGATAAATGTCTGAGGGCTTCAAGAACTCCAGCATCGAGCAAGGCCTTGTTGCAGATTGGCCTTTGATCTCCTGACTGTGCTGGGCGGATCTTTTTCTTAGATGCCTTCTTACTCGCTTTAGAAACCACTTGATGACGAAAGTGATTGCTCTGAGCAGGTGTATGTGCCTGATCAGGAAAGATGGTCAGGTTAGGCTGACGATCATCGCTCAAATCAGGTGTATGTGCCTGACTTGGTTGTCCATATGATATGGGGGAGTAGGCCCCACAACCCTCTTGGACTGGAACAGATGTGTGTGTCTGTTCCGGAGTGAATTGTTGATGTGTCACTCCACTGCTAGGGATAGATTTATGTGTCTGTCCCTGAGATGATGCTGAAGCTGTTATGATATCCTGGCAAGCATCCAAAATATGAGAAGGAATTTGCTTCTGCTCTTTCACCATTGACAAAATATGTTTGGTGACTTCAGCCGCCGGAACAGGGATATACGTCCATTCCGGGCTTGGAGTAGGTGTATGTGCCTGCTCCTGTCCTCCTTTTCCTGTCAGTGAATCCTGACAGTACTCAAGTGTGGAGGCAGAGAGTTTAGTCTGCCTCCTGTTTGTCGTCGGGGCTTTCTGACTGACTTCTCCGTGCGCTACCAAGCGAGACTGTTGGTAGGCTTGATTAGTATTAGCAGGTGTATGTGCCTGCTGATTACACTTCGCCAAACACGGTTGACGGGATCCACCATATGTAGTCAGACGAGCCTGCTGACTAACTGCTGATGTATAAGCAGGTGTATGTTCTTGCCTATGGTACTCCGCCGGAATTTCCTGGCGGGATCGGCTTGATGCTGCCAGACGAGTCTGCTGGACAGCGGGATTAAAACGGGCAGGTGTGTATGCCTGCTCGTTGTTTGCCACCAAGTTAGGTTGGTGGACTTCTCCGGAGATGGCAGGGATGACAACCTGCCTATTGTTAACCGGATTCCGTCTCTGGTGATTCATCTTGCCTGCTCGGGTTCGAGGAACCTGAGCTGAACGCCTGGAGTCGGTACCCTCATCATGTTGAGGGCGCACTACCGCACGAGTCTGGCGGCGATTGTTGATGGGAGCCTTTGAGAAGGACTCCTGTATTTTTGAATTAAGGTCCTGTGGGACCTGCTCATTCACTTCCTCGGAGTAAGGGAGTGAATGGAAATTGCGTTCCGGGGATAACGACCCGAAACGGTTGGAGACGGTAGTCAGCACCGTCTGCTTCTTGATTGCTGGTCGCCGTTGTCCGGACGACCAGGTAGAATTGTTAACTTGGAGGGCTTGACGAGCGGCCTCCAGAGTTGGGATAGTACCGTTGCGACGGTACTCCTTAACCAGTGCATTAGAAACACAGCGTTGAAGACGCTGGGTTGGTGATGTCATCCTCAGAGCGGATGACGTTCCAGCAGGAGTAGCAACATTGGTTTTCACAGCAGCAGACCTCACAGTAGAGGTGTTCCCAGCAGTAGTATTCACAGGGGTAAATTTAAGGAAAGCCATTTTTTGTAGAAGATCTTGAAAAAAGAGTGCCTGTTCCATGTAACAGACATAATCAAGATGAATCCGGCTACTGTATCTTTTGGATGATCATATGTCAATGATTGCCTTGTTGGCCCAAAGGGCCTAACAGATAAGAAGAACATCACTTTAACTTGGTTAAGGATTCACGTCGGGTTCACCATTTTTGTTTCGCGCGGAATCCGGGGATGACATCCTGGATGGGAGATTCAAACGTTCCGATCGGTTTCTAACGGGTTTGTTCGTAGAACCGGAAACATCCAATGATTCCACATCCGTTTGGACCTACTTTCCAAAGGCAGGCGCTCATTAGCTTGTGGGCTAATGAGGCTTAGGAATTTGCATTGGTCGAGAGGATGGGAGGTCGGACTCATCACACCTTTTTTAGGGGAATTATTGTCTACTCCGGGACTCTCTTTATAGATTTAAGTTAAGTTCGTGAATCCTTATTACATTACCAAGTATAAAATGATCTTTCCTTTAGTTTTAACAATCAATGATTAAATATGTAAGAAATTTAGAGAATCTTTTATATGTATTCGAGGTTCTTCATCAATATAGAATCATCTATATTTGTTTATAGATTCTTGGTCAATGGTATCCTTCAAAACATTTATATAAAAGTCTCTTGGTCATTTTGATGACCAGGCTGGTTTTAAAGCCACTCAGTGGGGCACTTGAAGTTTATCGTCATTCAGATGGACAGATATTATTTCAATGTTGGGATCGAACCCATAAATGGGCTACCTACGTATCCTTTGTTTTGAAAAAGGAATCAGAACCCACGTAGTTCGAGGAATGGGATATGATGTTTTATGATTGATGGCTCAAAGATGAATGTCATAATTACTTTTACACTCTAAGATCACGTGAGTCATGCTCGGTGTGAGAAACAAGAGGTATTGGTAAAATTTAGACAATTATGCCATAAAAGATGCAATCATAAGAATTTTGTTTTTTTGGGGCTTATGTATAGATGACTGCCCAGATAGACGAAGGTTTAGGATTTACTTTTAGGGAGAAAATCCAAGAACAGGGTCCACAAAGTTATATGTGCTTCATGGAGATTTGAATACTCTAATCTTGGGGCTTACTCTTAAGGAGGATGCCCAAGTTAGGAGGGGACTTTATGATTGGGTTTTATTCCTGAAAAGGAAACCCAAATCAAAGGTAATTTATGACTGGTTAAGAGAAATTTTAAGAGACTTGGGGCTTACTCCTAAGAAGGATGCTCAAGATTTATGACTAGGACTTATTCCTGAGAAGGAAGCCTAGGTTAGGGGACTTGGGGCTTACTCCTGAAAAGGAAGCCCAAGGTTATGACTGAGTCTTATTCCTGAAAAGGAGACCCAGGTTAGGGATTAAGGTTTGGGGCTTACTCCTGAGGAGGATGCCCAAAGATTAAAGGACTTAATTGGGGCTTATTCTTAAGAAAGATGCCCAAGATTTATGACTAGGACTTATTCCTGAGAAGGAAGCCTAGGTTAGGGGACTTGGGGCTTACTCCTGAAAAGGATGCCCAAGGTTATGACTGAGTCTTATTCCTGAAAAGGAGACCCAGGTTAGGGATTAAGGTTTGGGGCTTACTCCTGAGGAGGATGCCCAAGATTAAAGGACTTAATTGGGGCTTATTCTTAAGAAAGATGCCCAAGATTTATGACTAGGACTTATTCCTGAGAAGGAAGCCTAGGTTAGGGGACTTGGTGCTTACTCCTGAAAAGGATGCCCAAGGTTATGACTGAGTCTTATTCCTGAAAAGGAGACCCAGGTTAGGGATTAAGTTTTGGGGCTTACTCCTGAGGAGGATGCCCAAGATTAAAGGACTTAATTGGGGCTTATTCTTAAGAAAGATGCCCAAGATTTATGACTAGGACTTATTCCTGAGAAGGAAGCCTAGGTTAGGGGACTTGGTGCTTACTCCTGAAAAGGATGCCCAAGGTTATGACTGAGTCTTATTCCTGAAAAGGAGACCCAGGTTAGGGATTATGGTTTGGGGCTTACTCCTGAGGAGGATGCCCAAGATTAAAGGACTTAATTGGGGCTTATTCTTAAGAAAGATTCCCAAGATTTAAGGTTTTTATAACTGGGGATTATTCCTGAAAAGGAGACCCAGGTTAGGATTCTCTCATCTTAAAGGATGAGGTTGAAATGAATGAACTCTCAATCTTTGGTGATATAAAGATGTTTAAATCACTAGGTTTTGAGAGATATTTCACAGAATTCCTTTCAGATAAGGATGTCAAATCAAGAAATCATGCCATAAATGGTTTTGAAGAGTATCTTGAAGACTGAATCTTGAATAGGAAGGGTGAAATGGCTTAAGAGGGGTAAAAATGGGCAAGATGGGCACCCAAAAAGATAGGGGCGCGCAAGTCTTGAAAGGCGCGCAAGTCCTGCGGCGGCGCGCAAGTATTGGTCGCGCAAGTATACTTGCGCGACATGAGGGGTACTTGCGCGATTTTCAACCAGTATTGAAATGCTTGAGTGACTCTTTATAAAACCCTTTACCATCCTCTTGAGGTTCTTCCAGAAGAGGGACGCGCAAGTTATATTGAAGGAATTATGTAGGCGCGCAAGTGTTTGATAAGTTTCAACACTTAGGCCTTCCTTTTTCTCTTTAGATCTTCGGTTCTAGGTAAGAAATTACCTTAGAAGTGTTCCGGAAGCTTTGAGAAGAGACTTGGGCGTCGGGAGCTTCAATCCGAGTTTCTGGAAAAAGATCCTCTCGAATGGGGGGCCCACAGGGTCTATTTATAGGCAAAAGAAGACCCCGGGCGGTTACTGGGCGGTTACCAGATATGTCGCGCAAGTCCCTTGCACGAACATGAGGAGTCGCGCAAGTATTGAGGCGCCACGCAAGTATTGAGGCGGCGCGCAAGTGTACTTGCGCGACCAAGAGGGAACTTGCGCGATCCATGGGCAATGTTCTCCTTTTTTATCCCTTTGTCGATTTTTGATGTTTCTTCAAAGGATTTAATCACTTTGAGCTCAGATATTCCCTTTTTCGATCTTTAGAATCTGTGACGAAAGGAGCGTCAACAGAAACCTATTATAACTATATCTAAAACTAGATATACCACCAGTGTTTATGAATATGTATATCCAAATGTTATTGTTAAGGAACATAATTATTTTCTTATTTATTTGGCCGAGAAAGTCCTTAGGGAGGTTTCTTTTGAAATTAATATTGATGGTATATAGATCTAACTGGATAAATTATTTATGCTATATTATATAGTTGGTTGGATTTATAAGAAACACTGAATGTTTAAATTTAAAATGAAACATGGTATTTCAATTAAATCCCATTTAGATGAATTCAATAAGGTGATGTTATATCTAATAAACATATGTGTAACTTTTGATGATTAGGATCATGAAATGATAATTTTAATTTATATAGATAATTCCCAACACATTTTAGTTGAAACAATTATGTATGGATGTGACTCATTAAACCTAAAGGGGTTTAGTATACCCTACTCCTTAAGGAACTACATTATAAACCAATAGTTAAATGTAAGTCGGGGAGTTTTTTTTACAAGAAGAAGACCAAAATATAGGGTTAAAAAGAAATATTTTATTACGGATAAATTCAAGAGGAATATAACCTAGGACTAAGTCTAATTATATGAAAAAAATTATTTTCTTTCATTATTGTAAGTCTGGCCATACTATTCCCAAGTATGGGATGCCTAATCCTGAACTTAAGATCAAACATCCCACTAATCAATATCTTATAGGGGGTTATGGTTATAAAATAGTCAATGTGTTGAATGTATCTAGCCATTTTCTGAGGCATTATTATTTCCTTGACTCAAGATGCTCATTCCACATCTGTCCCTTTATGGATTCATTCTTATATTTGATAGGATTAAGAGGATATGTGAATTTTTGTAATAATAATAGGTGTACGTATATGGAAAATGTTTTTTATAGAACATGATGACCACTCCATTATCATTTTTATTGATGTTATTTGGGTTCTTAAATTACATAGGGACCTAATTTATTTAGGGATTCTAAACTAAAATTGCTTCAATTTTAGGTATGAATCAAGGTTTCTAAAAATCATTAAAACCTCTACAACTATCGTAATGGGTTCTCTTATTAATGGGATGTATTTATTGAATGAAAAGTCTCGTTCAAGGAAGTGGGGTAGTGTTTATACCACTAATAATGATAATAATCTATTATTTTATAGGACATTGGGGAATGTAAGCTCCAATGGTTTAGAGGAACTCAACATACAAGGATTGTTGGCTGGCATCACACTACAATCCTTTAATTTTGTAAAGATTGCGTGACAAGTAAGCCTAAGAGAGTCACCTTTAATAGGTCTATCTTTAAATCTTCTTACCCATTATAATATATACATTTTCACCAATGGGTACAAATTGGACTACATCCCATGGTGGAGGTTCTTATCTTGTTACCTTTATAGATGAATTCTCTATAATGGTGTGGGTTTACATACTAGAAAATAAATATGATGTTTTTCCTTTAAAACCTAGAAAAGGCAAGTTGAAATTATAGTTAGGAAAATTATTAAAATAATAAGAATATATAATTAATTAGAATACCTATAAACTAGATTTATTTAGTTTTTTGAATATGAGAGTATTTCAAGGCACAAGACTATTTGGAAAACCCCCTAATAGAATGGAATTTGTGAAAGAATTAATAGAACCTTTTTAGATAAATTATGAATCATTTTTCCATGCTCTCGTATCCCTAAATCCTTTTGGTTAGAGGCTTCCACTATAGTATTATCACGACCCATCCTCGGGGCCCGTTCCGTGACTACCCCAAGCCCGCCTTCCATAGGCCAGGGGCTGGCGACTAGCACCAAGGCGTAAATCCCGATAAAAAGGGAAGGCATTGCCTTTGTAAAGTAAACAAGCACCACAGAGTACAAGCGAAAGAAGTAAACACTAAGTAAGAAACTGAGTACAACAGTAAGTGCGGAAAGTAAAAGGGGCCGGAAATACAAGCCCAACTGTAAAGTATAACTCGAAAGAGAAAACAACAACTGTAAAGTAATGCTGCTACGCCGAGCTGTCCACTGGAAATCCCACCTGAAGGGTGGGTACAGATAGCTCCACTGCTCCTCGAATTCTGCCGTCCGCTCCGAGCACATCCCGCCCAGTGGTCCACCTCCAGGTACCGTCCTGCTCTTCAAGCCTCAACCACGATCAACCCTGTCTGTCGTCTGCAACCAACACAACGTAGTGCGGGCATAGCCCGTGTAGGGGTGAGTATAAGCTAATCAGTAGGGACCCCGAGACCCCCGATGGTCTCCCAAAATCCACAAAGGATAACCCACAAAGGAAAGATACAAACATGAAGTAACAACCGACACTGCTTAGGTATATGCCCATACATATACCTAAGTCATCAATTCCAATACGCTCCAACCTCCGAGCCCAAGTAAAACTCAGTCCACACAGGAAAGTATACGTATTCCACACAAGAAAGAAAAACGTAATCCACACAAGATAGCACAACACAATCCACACAGGAAGGTAAACAAGATTCATCTCACACAGGTATACTTCTTCGAAAGATGATAGAGATGATCACTGATCCATATATGTCATCGGACCCACAAAGGATCGACAGGTAATAACCCCCGCAATGACCCACACCGGATCGGTAGGAAACTAACCCCCGCAAAGACCCACACAGGATCGAACCCACACAGGATCTGTAGGTGATGGCTCACACAGAACCGCTGAGTGCTGACCCACACAGGATCAGACCCACACAAGATCGGTAGCACTGATCCACATAGGATCGCTGAGTGCTTTAGTCGTCGTCGTCGAATCCACTGAGGATCTCTGCACAGTCGTCGTCGCAGTCACAGTAGCAGTCGCAGCCAGCACTAGGGTTCTCGCACACAGCAAGCTCGTTCGGGAGGGTCCGCTCCACGAGCCGAGAGGATGATACATCAACTGTCACATATTCTAGAGTTGATGTATCCAAAAGTTCCGTATCGTCAACAGGAACTCAACGCAACAGACGACGCGTCAATCAGATGCCCGGTCTGAGAGTTATTGGCTTTTTCGTTCCAGAGGCCCGGTTGCTTTTTATGGAAAAACCAACCCGACCGTACTCCACCTATGTCCAAACCATGGGAGGAGTATGCCAAAAGATCCATCTCACTAAGAGGAACTCAACAAAGTTGACGGCATGTCAATCAGACGTCCGTAGCTCAAGATATGAGCGTTTCCGCTCCGAGGGCCCGATTGGTTTCGTGTACGAACCAACCCGGCCGAACTCAAAGTATTCTGAAACCTAGAGTGCGATATACCGAGACGACCGTCTCGATCCAAGGATTGAATCTCCGCTGACGGCACATCGTTTGGAAGTCTGTATCCTGAGTTATGGGCATTTGAACCCAAACAGTCCGATAAAGGGGGTTTCGGGCCCGGACCGACCCGGCCCGAGACCCCCCGGTCGGCCCGGACTGGGTCGACCCACTCCGGACAGGGTCGGCCTGGCCCGACAAGGCCCGGCCCAGCAGGGCGCGGCTTGGCCCGGCCCGGCGCGGCCTAGCCTGGCAGACCGGCCAGGCGCCGGTCCGGCTGGGGGCAGCGCGCCCAGCGCGCTGCCAGCTCGGCTTCGGCCGAGCTATTGGAACAAAAGAGGGGGGCACCTGCCCCCCTTGTGTAACCGCGCCCCTTCCCCCGGCTTTCCCCCTTCCGGTCGGCCCGAACTGGCCGGTCGGTTCCTTCTCAACGGGACCGACGGTGTCTGGTCCCTTTCCGGCTCCGACACCGGTGGCCCAGCTGGCCGCCGGTCACCTTGCTCTGCCGCAACCCGGAACCAGCCACGGCCCTTGTCATCCGGCGTGGTGCGACGACACCGCGCCCCTCCGCCGCGGCCCTACTCTGGCCGTGACAGCTTCGATTTCTTTCGACACGGCACGACGGCGTCGCTGTAATGGCCCAGACCTCCCTGGTCCATTACTTTGTGAAAATGTGGTTGTGGAGGTGTTCCGGGAGGTCAAGGTGACTTATCCCCCAGCCACTGCCGACCGGTAGCTCGGTCTACCGGTAGCTGCTGCCTACCGGTAGCCGGTCTACCGGTAGCTGCTGATTACCGGTAGCTTGGTCTACCAGTAGCTGCTGATTTCCGGTAGCTCGGTCTACCGGTAGCTGCTGCCTACCGGTAGCCGGTCTACCGGTAGCTGCTGATTACCGGTAGCTCGGTCTACCGGTAGCTGCTGATTACTGGTAGCTCGGTCTACCGGTAGCTGCTGCCTACCGGTAGCCGGTCTACCGGTAGCTACTGATTACCGGTAGCTCGGTCTACCGGTAGATGCTGCCTACCGGTAGTCGCCGCTTACCAGTAGCTGGGTTTACCGGTAGCCACGGCGTACTGATAGCTCAGTATACTGGTAGCCGCAGTCCAGCAGTAGCTCGGCTAACACTTTGCCAAATTTCTAGTTCTGTGAACAGTGTTTCTATCGGTGAGGTTCAGTGAACAGTGTTTCTATCGGTGAGGTTCAGTGAACAGTGTTTCTATCGGTGAGGTTCAGTGAACAGTGTTTCTATCGGTGAGGTTCGGTGAACAGTGTTTCTATCGGTGAGGTTCTATCAGTGAGGTTCGGTGAACAGTGTTTCTATCGGTGAGGTTCTATCGGTGGACTTCTATCGGTAGACTTGAACAGTGTTTTCTATCGGTGAGGTTCTATCGGTGGACTTCTATCGGTAGACTTGAACAGTGTTTCTATCGGTGAGGTTCTATCGGTGGACTTCTATCGGTAGACTTGTACAGTGTTTCCAGAATCCTAAGAGCTACCGATTCCATACTTTGCCAAATTTCACGAATGAACAGTGTTTCCAGACTTCATGAGAGCTACCGATTCCATACTTTTCCAAATTTCACGAATGAATAGTATTTCCAGACTTCATGAGAGCTACCGATTCCATACTTTGCCAAATTTTGAGTATGTGAACAGTGTTTCCAGCTTCCCATGTTTGACGTTTTCTTTGACGTAAAATACTTTTAAAACCTTATTTTAAGTACTTTAAGACCGATTCAAAGGCCATAAATTCTCTATTAATTATTCCTAAGGCCGTGATGTTTTTACTTGGTCAAACTGCGTGGGATAATGTGATCCGTTTTTAATGGAGAATAAATCGGATCTTAAACCGTCGCCTCTCTAATTTATTTTTTTTAAAGGGAACGAGATAACATTCTTCGTTGTTCTTCCTCCTAGTTCTCATCTACGAGACGCTAGAACCTTGCAATCATTCCCGTAGGAGTTTCACAATCAAACGTTACTCGGATCAGTTCCGCTTTGTTTGATGCAACCAAGTTGTGTCGATCGTTCTTCCATATAAGGTATGTTTTATCATCGTTCCTTCGGGGATCACCTTCTCTTGTTCTTCCTTCCATATTAGCATGTAATCTCCATGGTTCTAAAGGGTTTTCTTGGGGTTGGTTGGTACTGTCATACCGTGGCATCCTCCGGTGGATGCAGTCGTCGTGAGGAGAAGAGGACTGTGACCCGTTGTGTGGATAAAGGACGTCAAGAACTCTTCGAGGTAGGGGATTCATGGCTTCTCTGATTGTGTATGTGCAATCGTAGAATTAGCATGATTTAGTCCTTTGGATCACAATGAAATTGACCTAATTAAATACTTGAACCGGATTAAAAGAATTGGTTGATCGCATGTTGTTACTTTGTACCGTGATAACGGTTTGCCTCATGTTTTCCTAGATAGAGTGATATCTATGATTTTCTTTAATTTGTTGCTCGTTCATGATGGAAATTGATAAAGAACATAAAGTCGGAATTATTTGTTAAATAATTCGCTAAAGATAAAGAGGCATGTTAATGAATCTGTTAATTCAAGATGGATTAAAGAACTATTAGTTCGATAATTTCAAAAGGGTTCTGAGTTACTCGCTTGCTTGTAAGGCTGAATGCCTTGTGGTTTGGAGCTCTGAGTGCTCATCTTGTATGAAGGCTGAATGCCTTGTTAAAGGGCCGAGAGCCCATTTTGTGATCTTTGATTTTCCTGCTGCTTGTGATTTGATGTGAGCCTGGATGGCTATTGTGATATGTGGAGGCATGGGGACTTGTGGTTGTGGCAGCGGATGACGCCTAGTGTGGCGAGATGCATCGGTTTATGCATGTGGGTGTCGGGGAGGACACCAAGGATGATGGTATGAGATGAATGTGATGGTTTGATGTTGGTGGTTTGATTGTTTATCTGCTTTACTTTTCCCCACTGCTCAAGGCAGCTGGTTTTGCTTACCCTCTTTCCGAAGGAGGCGAAGACACGCAGGGTATGCCACGTGCTTTCCGTGTTTAGCCTCTCGATGGAGGATGGGTCTATGCTCTTGCTATAGGCGGCAAAGACTCGATGGGTAGTATATCTACTCACCGTGTTGAGCCCTTTGTGTTTAGTAGCATATGATGCTTTTCTAGAATTCCTGGGAATATGGGGAAGGTAATTCCATAATGAAGGTTTGTTTAAATGGTGATAATCCACGGGGATGGAGAAACTGGAATTTAATAGTGATGTGAATCCTAAAAAGGAGCAATTTTTTGAATGTGATTCCAATTTAGTTTAATGTGGTAAATTTTTCATGGTTAATTAATGTTTAAAGAATTAATTAACGTACAGTGGAATTGATAAAATGAGAATGGAGTAATCTAATAAAGCTCTTCAAATGGTTGTGTGCTTATAGGATACCTAGTCTTAGAAGTAGCAGCCTGGAGTCTGAGAGACGTTAGCTGCAGTTGTGCCTATGACTAGGTAATGCCCATAGTGTGGTTGTGAGTTATATATATTCTGTACTTTTTGTGTTTCTATACGCTACTCCACCCTGTCGGTAAGGGCAACTGACACCACTGGGATTCTGAGCCCTGGGGGGTGTTTTCCCCAACATTCTGATGGGAGGTTGAATGGCTGACTACCCCCTTTGGCCCCGCTCTCTTCTCTTGGTAGATACTTGTGCCATGAGGCAAGCGGTTAGTTACCCCATATATGTGTGTAGAGGGCTGTAATGGCTTGTGGTTATTCACACGCATATATTCTGGATATAGTATCCTATGGACTACTATAGGTGTAACGTGTATAGGCTGTGATGGCTTGAGGATCCTTACTCGGAGTATGGGCTGTAATGCCTTGAGGTATTATACCCGACGTATGATACACGTTATGCGAGCTGTGGTGTCTCCCAGAAACTACCTGGTTACCTTTGGTTGTGAGGACGGTGTGGTGCTTCGCCCAGGTGTCTGCGGGCAAGCCTATGTGGTGCACGAGGTGCAGATTGTGGAGCTTAGCCCAGGTGTCTGCGGGCAAGCCTTTGGAGAGAGATGCACAGGACGTATGTCGTTGGGGCAAAGCAGCAAACCAGTGGGGAAGTAGTAGCAGGGTACCCTTGATATTCTTTACTATATGCTATATTCTTGTATGCGTTACTTGGTGAGAGTAGCCATGGTGAGGTTGGGAACTTAGTATACCTGTTTAGGTAACGAGTTAGTTTCACTTGTTGTTCTCTAGGCTTTAGAATGCTTTCTTTACTTTTGCACGAGAGGCTTGAGGAGGATCCTACTGATTATACTGTTATATTCACCCTATTTATTTATAAACTGTTTTTCAGGTCACTTGGAGCAGGTTGGAGGTCAAGCTGGTTACTTCTAGCTTGTGGTTGGAGGAGGAGCTGTTCGGGCTTGTGGTCGCTATCGTTTTACTTTCTTTTGGGTACTTTTAGTTTCCCCTATCAGTTGTAGAACTTTTTCATGACATTTCATATATGTACTTGGGTTTCTTTTATATCTCAGTTCCAAGTTGTAGTTGATTGGAGTCTATTCTATCTCTCTCTTCTGTATGTGTTCTCTTAGAGGGTAATGCCTCCCATTTGTGTGTGTATTATACCCTCGGTGCTAGTCGCCAACCCGGGGCCTACTGGAGGTGGGACTCGGGGGTCATTATCTCCCTTCTCACATTGCCGGCCCAGGAGGGGTTCACTTTGTGGGGAGGGGGTCGTGACAGAGTGGTATCATAGGTCTGGTTGAGGGATAGGATGGAGTTTGGAGTTAGGCACAGGTGAGGATGCATGGGATGGTAGGGCAACGGTGTCATTCATGTTTAGCAAGTGGGGTAAACACTGGAGACCGACAGAGACATAGGCGTTCAGGGCCCCCTATGATCTGTTGCACGGACCTTTAAGTTTACGATGGCTACTAAACAAAGTGATACTGGTTGCAGGGTAGAGACCTAGGAAAGGATCATGCATCATTATTCTTTGCGCCTGTGTTTGAATGGGTAGACCTTGGGATAGGTAACCTAAAATTAATAAAACAAAATAATTAATTAATTAATGTTGAGTCTTCCATATTCCAGGCTTAGGAGCTCTAACGATTGTTATTTTACAGGTATGGCTCCAGGTCGATGTCCTCGTCAGGTTTGCACAGAAGGTGCCCAGCAGGCTGTTCCAGCAGATCGCCGCCGGGTAGAGGTTGACGACGATGACACTTGGAGGAAGACACTCCGAGAGTTTCAGCGCCAGAGTCTAAAGAAGTATGAGGGCTCCGTTTCAGATGCAGTCATAGAAGACTGGTTGGAGGAGGTCGAGATAGGCTTCAGTTCGATTCGTGCTCGGAAGGAACACTGGGTGTCCTTGGTTGTGACGATGTTGCGTGGAGCAGCGACACAGTGGTGGTTCTTGTTCCTCGGGGATCATGAGGAGTCAGCGATCTCATGGGAGGAGTTTCGAGACAGGTTTAGAGTCGAGTTTCTTTCATCGACTTCGAAGGCGTCCAGTCGCCAGGAGCTACTCACCCTTTGACAGGGGAGCTCTAGTGTTCGAGAGTTTGGAATCCGTTTCAGGAACCTTCTACGATATGCTTCAGACCTGTTACCAAATGATGAGGCCAGGGCGAGACATTTCGAGGAGGCTTTGCGTCCAGAGATCCAGCGCCAGGTCACCCCATTTATGCTGAAGACATATCTTGAGGTGTTGGAAAGGGCAGAGGTTGTTGAGAGGACTTTGACCAGGACCGGATCGTCACGAGAGGGGAATCGTCATGATTCCTCACGAAGCAGAGCTGTGGTCCGGGGTTCCCGGTTTTCAGGACAGAAGAGTTTCCGTTCACCTGGGGGTAGGTCCCAGCCCTTCCCATCTCGTTTCTCCGGATGCAGCAACTCTCAGGCCTATGCCAATGGATCAGGCGTTTTTTTTTCTTATGTTGGTCGTGGTCATCAGCAGTGGGAGTGCCCGACTTTTCAGAGCAGTCATCGTGCACCAGGCACTCCACTCCAGGTTCCTCCGTTGAGGCAGTTCCAGCTGAGGCAGCAGCAGCAGGTTGCACCAGCTTTAAATCACCAGAGGGTAGATGGAGCAGGCAGAGGACAACCCCATGACGCTCCCCGTCCTCAGAGAGCAGAGCGCGGCCGTGGTGGTGGTCGTCATCAGGGTCAGAGAGGCCGTGGAGGTGGTCGTGGTCAGCTTCATGCTCTAGCGTTGCCAGCCCCAGGCGAGCCAGACATCGTCTGAGGTACCCTTTGCTTGTTTTCTACCTTGGTGTATGCCTTGTTTGATTCAGGAGCGACACACTCCTTTATATCCCCTACCCTTGTCCATGCTTTGGGACTTGAGGTAGAGAGGCTTCCAGTGCCCTTGGCGTTGACTACGCTAGTTGGAGGTCGAGCTAGCTTGTTTGAAGTATGTAGAGACTGTGAGATAGTGTTGGGGCAGCGCCGCTCTTTGGGAGATTTCCTATGTTTACGAATACAACCATATGATTTCATCCTCAGCATGGATTGGTTGTATTCGGTGCAGGCTATTGTGGATTGCTACAGGAAGAAGGTCGTTTTCTTTGATGAAGATGGAGAGGAAGTAGTGTTTGTTGGTGAGAGGGATCCTCGGATGAGTCATAGACGAGTTTCATCCTTATCATCCATGATGGCTGGGATGATGCTGAGTTCTTCAGAGGTTCAACAGTTAGTGTTTCCTAGGGTCGTAGAGGAGTACCCTGACGTCTTTCCAGAAGAGGTTGTATCCTTACCCCCTCGACAAGAGATCGATTTTGGGATTGAGTTACAGCCAGGAGCGTCTCCTATCTCTATGTCTCCGTATAGGATGGCCCCTTCTGAGTTACGAGAGCTACGTATTCAGCTCGATGGTTTGTTGCAGTGTGGTTTTTTTCGGCCCAGTGTGTCACCTTGGGGTGCACCAGTTTTGTTTGTGAAAAAGGCTGATGGCAGTTTGCGGTTGTGCGTCGATTATCGTCGGTTAAACAAAGTGACAATAAAGAATCGCTATCCTCTTCCATGGATTGATGACCTATTCGATCAACTGAAGGGTGCAAGTTGGTTCTCAAAGATCGACTTGCGGTCAGGATATCATCAGATGCATGTAAAGGATGAGGATATCCTGAAGACTGCTTTCCGTTGTCGTCATGGGCATTATGAGTTTGTTATAATGCCATTCGGCGTGACGAATGCTCTAGCTGTTTTCATGGGGTTGATGAATGCTGTGTTCCATGAATTCCTGGACAAGTTTGTTGTGGTCTTCATCGATGACATCCTTGTGTACTCCACATCTGAAGAGGAGCATGCAGAGCATCTACGAGCCGTTTTGGGAGTTCTTCGCCAACATCGGTTGTTTGGGAAGTTGTCCAAGTGTGAGTTCTGGGCTCGAGAAGTTCGTTTCTTGGGACATGTTGTGTCCCAATAGGGAGTAGCTGTGGATCCTTCAAAGATAGAAGCAGTGGTGTCTTGGCCAGCCCCCAAGACCGTGTCAGAGGTGCGAAGTTTCCTTGGTCTCGCAGGCTATTATAGGAGGTTTGTAGCCAATTTATCCCGAGTTGCAACTCCTCTGACAACTTTGACCAGGAAGGATCAAGCGTTCATATGGACTGATCAGTGTCAGATAGCTTTCGAGTATCTAAAGGAGAAGTTGGTAAGTGCTCCAGTCCTTTGTCTTCCAGCGGAGGGAGTCCAGTTTGATGTTTTCTGTGATGCTTCACATCTGGGGCTAGGGTGTGTTCTCATGCAGCAGAGGTCTGTTGTTTCTTATGGGTCTCGGCAGTTGCATCCCCATGAATGCAACTATGCCACCCATGATCTTGAGTTGGCAGCCGTGGTGTTTTCTCTAAAGTTGTGGAGACATTACCTTATTGGCGAGCGCTTTGTGGTTTTCACCGATCATAAGAGTTTGAGGTATGTTTTCTCTCAGCGGGACTTGAACTTGAGGCAGTGTCGGTGGATGGAGTTCTTGCAGGAATACGACTTCGAAATATCATATACACCTGGGAAGGGAAATGTTGTTGCTGATGCACTGAGCCGAAAGTCAAGTAGTGACGTTGTGCGTGAATCTGGTGATTCTTGGAGAGTGATGGAAGAGCTATCATCTTTACATCTTGATATAGGAGAAGTTGGGGGAATATGTTGTCTTTTCTAGATGACGGTGCAGTCATCCCTGATGCAGAAGGTGGAAGAGTCTCAGTTGGGTGATCTAGAGGTGGAAGTTTGGAGAGACAGAGTTGTATGTGGTGAGGCCCCTGATGGTTGGTCGGAGGATGAACAACACCGAGTGTTGTATCATGGCAGGCTTTTTGTTCCCTTGGCGATGCGCGAGATGGTTCTCCGAGAGTTCCATAGTTCACCCTTGGCGGTACATCCTGGTGTGACGAAGATGTACCGATCCTTGAGGAGTCAGTTTTGGTGGCCTGGGCTGAAGCGTACAGTTGCAGAATGTGTGTCTCGATGTTTAGTCTGCCAGAAGGTGAAGGCCGAACACCGTGTTCCTGGTGGTCTTCTCCAGCACTTAGAGATTCCTCAGTGGAAGTGGGAGGACATCTCAATGGATTTTGTTATAGGTTTACCTCGAGCTCCGGGAGGACATGATGCTATATGGGTGGTAGTGGATCGTTTAACAAAATCATCTCACTTCATAGCGATCAAGGAGTCGAGCTCAGTGGAAGTTTTGTCGAGGTAGTATCTGGAGGAGGTGGTGAGGCTTCACGGAGTACCTAGGACGATCATTTCTGATCGAGATCCTCGTTTTACCTCTGGGGTGTGGAGAGGTATCCAACATTCTTTTGGATCTCAACTATGCCTTAGCACTTCTTTTCATCCTCAAACGGATGGTCAGACAGAGTGAACCATCCAGACTCTTGAAGACATGTTGCGCTCTTGTGTTCTTGATTTTGGAGGTTCATGGGTGAAGCACTTACCCTTGGTAGAGTTCGCTTACAATAATAGTTTTCACTCTACCATCGGTATGGCGCCGTTTGAAGCCTTGTATGGCCGGCCATGCCGTTCTCCGTTGTGCTGGACTGGGGTTGGAGAGTCAGCAATTCTCGGACCAGAACTAGTGCAGAATACAACAGAGATGGTTCAGGTGATTCGTGAGAGGATGAAGACAGCACAGGATCGTCAGAAATCATATGCTGATCAAAGAAGGAGACCGTTAGAGTTTAATGTTGGGGATCATGTGTTTCTAAAGGTGACTCCCCGTCGTGGGCAGCGAAGGTTTGGTCGTGGAAGTAAGCTTTCTCCCCAGTTTGTTGGGCCTTTCGAGGTGTTAGCTCGTGTTGGAGCTGTGGCGTATCGAGTAGCACTTCCCCCTTAAATGAGTCGGATACATGATGTTTTCCATGTATCACAGCTCCGTCGTTATCTTCATGATGAATCTCATGTTATCGATTGGGGAGAGATCGATATTGACGATGATGCAACCTTTGAGGAGCGACCTGTGGAGATCCAAGACCACAAGGAGAAGGTGTTGCGTGGGCGTTCTATCCCCTTAGTTCGTGTCTTGTGGCGACACGGTGGCATGGAGGAGAGTACCTGGGAGCGTGAGTCACAGATACGTGCTCAGTACCCAGAGTTTTTTAATGTTTAACTCTTTCCATGTAATGACGTTTCCTTTATGGTTAGACCTTTCATGTTTTATTTATGTACCTTTGATGTGATGTTATGTTTGAATTGTTTGGTTATGGATTATTTGTTTCCATACTCTCGGATGTCGTAGTTTTGTTCCAGCTTTTGAACAACTCATGGTGGTTTTCCCCTGAGAGGTATCTTATGGGGTGGTTGTTCGGACCCCTCTTTTCATCTAGGTTGGTTTTTAAATCTCGAGGACGAGAATGTTTTGAGAGGTATCTAATGTAATGGCCCGGACCTCCCTGGTCCATTACTTTGTGAAAATGTGGTGTTGGAGGTGTTCGGGGAGGTCAAGGTGACTTATCCCCCAGCCACTGCCTACCGGTAGCTCGGTCTACCGGTAGCTGCTGATTACCGGTAGCTTGGTCTACCGGTAGCTGCTGATTACCGGTAGCTCAGTCTACCGGTAGCCGGTCTACCAGTAGCTGCTAATTACCGGTAGCTCGGTCTACCGGTAGCTGCTGATTACTGGTAGCTCGGTCTACCGGTAGCTACTGCCTAACGGTAGCCGGTCTACCGGTAGCTACTGATTACCGGTAGCTCGGTCTACCGGTAGCTGCTGCCTACCGGTAGTCGCCGCTTACCAGTAGCTGGGTTTACCGGTAGCCACGACGTACTGATAGCTCAGTATACTGGTAGCCGCAGTCCAGCAGTAGCTCGGCTAACACTTTGCCAAATTTCTAGTTCTGTGAACAGTGTTTCTATCGGTGAGGTTCAGTGAACAGTGTTTCTATCGGTGAGGTTCAGTGAACAGTGTTTCTATCGGTGAGGTTCAGTGAACAGTGTTTATATCGATGAGGTTCAGTGAACAATGTTTCTATCGGTGAGGTTCTATCGGTGAGGTTCAGTGAACAGTGTTTCTATCGGTGAGGTTCTATCGGTGGACTTCTATCGGTAGACTTGAACAGTGTTTTCTATCCGTGAGGTTCTATCGGTGGACTTCTATCGGTAGACTTGAACAGTGTTTCTATCGGTGAGGTTCTATCGGCGGACTTCTATCGGTAGACTTGTACAGTGTTTCCAGAATCCTAAGAGCTACCGATTCCATACTTTGCCAAATTTCACGAATGAACAGTGTTTCCAGACTTCATGAGAGCTACCGATTCCATACTTTTCCAAATTTCACGAATGAACAGTGTTTCCAGACTTCATGAGAGCTACCGATTCCATACTTTGCCAAATTTTGAATATGTGAACAGTGTTTCCAGCTTCACAAGTTTGACGTTTTCTTTGACGTAAAATACTTTTAAAACCTTATTTTAAGGACTTTAAGACCAATTCAAAGGCCATAAATTCTCTATTAAATATTCCTAAGGCCGTGATGTTTTTACTTGGTCAAACCGCGTTGGATAATGCGATCCGTTTTTAATGGAGAATAAATCGTATCTTAACCCGTCGCCTCTCTAATTTATTTTTTTTAAAGGGAACGAGATAACATTCTTCGTTGTTCTTCCTCCTGGTTCTCATCTACGAGACGCTAGAACCTTGCAATCATTCCCGTAGGAGTTTCACAATCAAACGTTACTCGGATCAGTTCCGCTCTGTTTGATGCAACCAAGTTGTGTCGATCGTTCTTCCATATAAGGTATGTTTTATCATCGTTCCTTCGGGGATCACCTTCTCTTGTTCTTCCTTCCATATTAGCATGTAATCTCCATGGTTCTAATGGGTTTTCTTGGGGTTGGTTGGTACTGTCGTACCGTGGCATCCTCCGGTGGATGCAGTCGTCGTGAGGAGAAGAGGACTGTGACCCGTTGTGTGGATAAAGGACGTCAAGAACTCTTCGAGGTAGGGGATTCATGGATTCTCTAATTGTGTATGTGCAATCATAGAATTAGCATGATTTAGTCCTTTGGATCACAATGAAATTGACCTAATTAAATACTTGAACCGGATTAAAAGAATCGGTCGATCACATTTTGTTACTTTGTACCGTGATAACGGTTTGCCTCATGTTTTCCTAGATAGAGTGATATCTATGATTTTCTTTAATTTGTTGCTCGTTCATGATGGAAATTGATAAAGAACATAAAGTCGGAATTATTTGTTAAATAATTGGCTAAAGATAAAGAGGCATGTTAATGAATCTGTTAATTCAAGATGGATTAAAGAACTATTAGTTTGATAATTTCAAAAGGGTTCTGAGTTACCCGCTTGCTTGTAAGGCTGAATGCCTTGTGGTTTGGAGCTCTGAGTGCTCATCTTGTATGAAGGCTGAATGCCTTGTTAAAGGGCCGAGAGCCCATTTTGTGATCTTTTATTTTCCTGCTGCTTGTGATTTGATGTGAGCCTGGATGGCTGTTGTGATATGTGGAGGCATGGGGACTTGTGGTTGTGGCAGCGGATGACGCCTAGTGTGGCGAGATGCATCGGTTTATGCATGTGGGTGTCGGGGAGGACACCAAGGATGATGGTATGAGATGAATGTGATGGTTTGATATTGGTGGTTTGATTGTTTATCTGCTTTACTTTTCCCCACTGCTCAAGGAAGCTGGTTTTGCTTACCCTCTTTCCGAAGGAGGCGAAGACAAGCGAGGTATGCCACGTGCTTTCCGTGTTTAGCCTCTCGATGGAGGATGTGTCTATGCTTTTTCTATAGGCGGCAAAGACTCGATGGGTAGTATATCTACTCCCCGTGTTGATCCCTTTGTGTTTAGTAGCATATGATGCTTTTCTAGAATGCCTGGGAATATGGGGAAGGTAATTCCATAATGAAAGTTTGTTTAAATGGTGATAATCCATGGGGATGGAGAAACTGGAATTTAATAGTGATGTGAATCCTAAAAAGGAGAAATTTTTTGAATGTGATGCCAATTTAGTTTAATGTGGTAAATTGTTCATGGTTAATTAATGTTTAAATAATTAATTAACGTACAGTGGAAATGATAAAATGAGAATGGAGTAATCTAATAAAGCTCTTCAAATGGTTGTGTGCTTATAGGATACCTAGTCTTAGAAGTAGCAGCCTGGAGTCTGAGAGACGTTAGCTGCAGTTGTGCCTATGACTAGGTAATGCCCATAGTGTGGTTGTGAGTTATATATATTCTGTACTTTTTGTGTTTCTATACGCTACTCCACCCTGTCAGTAAGGGCAACTGACACCCCTGGGATTCTGAGCCCTGGGGGGTGTTTTCCCCAACATTCTGATGGGAGGTTGAATGACTGACTACCCCCTTTGGCCCCGCTCTCTTCTCTTGGTAGATACTTGTGCCATGAGGCAAGCGGTTAGTTACCCCATATATGTGTGTAGAGGGCTGTAATGGCTTGTGGTTATTCACACGCATATATTCTGGATATAGTATCCTATGGACTACTATAGGTGTAACGTGTATAGGCTGTGATGGCTTGAGGATCCTTACTCGGAGTATGGGCTGTAATGGCTTGAGGTATTATACCCGACGTATAATACACATTATGCGAGCTGTGGTGGCTCCCAAAAACTACATGGTTACCTTTGGTTGTGAGGACGGTGTGGTGCTTCGCCCAGGTGTCTGCGGGCAAGCCTATGTGGTGCACGAGGTGCAGATTGTGGAGCTTAGCCCAGGTGTCTGCAGGCAAGCCTTTAGAGAGAGATGCACAGGACATATGTCGTTGGGGAAAAGCGGAAAACAAGTGGTGAAGTAGTAGCGGGGTACCCTTGATATTCTTTACTATATGCTATATTCTTGTATGCATTACTTGGTGAGAGTAGCCATGGTGAGGTTGGGAACTTAGTATACCTGTTTAGGTAACGAGTTAGTTTCACTTGTTGTTATCTGGGCTTTAGCATGCTTTCTTTACTTTTGCACGAGAGGCTTGAGGAGGATCCTACTGAGTATACTGTTATACTCACCCTATGTATTTATAAACTGTTTTTCAGGTCACTTGGAGCAGGTTGGAGGTCAAGCTGGTTACTTCTAGCTTGTGGTTGGAGGAGGAGTTGTTCGGGCTTGTGGTCGCTGTCGTTTTACTTTCTTTTGGGTACTTTTAGTTTCCCCTTTCATTTGTAGCACTTTTTCATGACATTTCATATATGTACTTGGGTTTCTTTTATATCTCAGTTCCAAGTTGGAGTTTATTGGAGTCTATTCTATCTCTCTCTTCTGTATGTGTTCTCTTAGAGGGTAATGCCTCCCATTTGTGTGTGTATTATACCCTCGGTGCTAGTCGCCAACCTGGGGCCTACTTGAGGCGGGACTCGGGGGTCATTATCTCCCTTCTCACATTGCCGGCCCAGGAGGGGTTCACTTTGTGGGGAGGGGGTCGTGACAGTCGCGTTCTTAACTTCTTTCCACGGCGCGGCGCGATGGCGCCGCGCAATACTTGCCGTGTGATTTCCGCGTGGTGCGACGACACCACGCCATCCCGTTCCATCCGCAAAGAATCAAACATGAACATAGGAGGGGGGTTCGGCCGTGTTTGTGCGGACCGGCCCCCCCTCTCTTTAATCGATATCATCTAGTCGAAAATTCCACAATAATCGATAAAATAGAATCACGAACGGGAAAAATTAAATAAAACAATCCCCTACCTCGATTCAGGAATGGTGTTCGTCAACGAGCCGCGGAAGACGAGCGTTGCGGAGGTCGGGCGTCGCGGGAGAACGTTGACATCGCGAAGCGAGGATTCAAAGTCGTTGACGGAGATTCTGTCGCGGAAAACCGTCGCGGAAGAGATGACGCAGAAGAAGATCGTTGCGTCGTGGATATGGCATCGTGGAAGAACCGTGTTCTTCGGCGGAGAAGTTCTTCGTTGAAGAACGGTGTTCTTCACGTTCTTCGTCGAGGTTGAAGAAGAAGAAGATCGCTTCCCCAATTCTCTCAAGGGGTCAAAACTCTAACCAAAAATAAAATAAGACTATTTCTTATTTTATTAACACATCAACACATTTGAATTTCAAGAGTTTGAAATTAAATAACCACACACAACTCACCTCATTAAACTCATTACATTTAAGTCATAGGTTATAAATTAAGTTAACAAAATTAAAGAGGGAGTTGAGGGGGGTTAGAAGATATGAAGGGGTGGGGTTCGTGTGGGCCCCACCACCCTCATAACCTCTGAAGGGAGGTTGGGTGGTTACCCAACTTCCATCAAGAACTAACACTTAGAGTAAAATAATAAAAATTGTAGTGTAATTAGAAAATAAACTTCCACAATTTTTATTATCAACACTCGTGTAAATGCAACTCCGGAACATGAGTTCCTAAGAAATTACCGGTGATGTGGTTCCATCAGTGCCCTCGGAATTCGATTCCGGGCACCAGTTCAATAGTTAGAAATTCCCGCTCGTTCGTTCACTGAACATACCCGAGCCAAACTTCGAAAAATTTATTCTGGGCACACCGGGCCTCAGAATCAGGTGCCGTCAGAAACCGCACTCTTGTAAAATTCCAAAGAAAATTAAGAAAAAATTTCCCTTGAATTTTACGGGTCTTTACATTACTCCCACCTCAGGGCTTTAGGTCCCTGTAAAGATACATCAAAACTAGGGAAACAAATGAGGGTACTGAGCACGCATCTGAGCCTCCCACTCCCAAGTGCTCTCCTGGAGGTTCCCGTGCTGCCATCTGATGCGCACTGGAGGAATCGACCGTCCACGTAGGAGACACTCCTGTCGATCCTTGATCTCCACCAGGACCTTTGTAAAAGTCTCCCCATCGTCAACGTCAAGCTCCCCATGGTCAATGATGTGTGTCGAGTCGTGCACGTATCTCCTCAATTGAGATACGTGGAAGACGTCGTGCACCCGGTGCAACTGAGGTGGTCGAGCCAGACGATAAGCCACCTCGACAATCCTGCTGAGGACCTGGAAGGGTCCGATGAAGCGCGAAGATAACTTGCCGCCACGGCCAAATCTCCGTAAACCACGTCGAGGTGAGACACGCAAGAAGACATGATCGCCATCCTCGAACTCTCGTGGCCCCCGCCTCCTGTCAGCATATGACTTCTTCCAGCTTTGAGTTGTCCTCATCCACTCCTGGATGACCTGGACCTTCTCTGTCATGGCCTAGACCATCTCTGGTCCCACAAGTGCTGACTCCCTAGGGTCTGTCCAACACAAAGGAGATCTTCAAGTTCGGCCGTACAATGCCTCGTACGGTGCCATCCCGATGGTGGAGTGGTAGCTGTTGTTGTACGCAAACTCCACCAAGGGTAGGTGGTCCTCCCAGCTACGACCAAAGTCGAGGACACATGCGCGGAGCATGTCCTCGAGAGTCTGAATGGTCCTCTCCGTCTGACCATCCATCTGAGGGTGAAAGGCTATGCTCAGACGTAGCTGCATCCCGAACGCCTCCTACAACCCCTTCCAAATCTGGGAAGTAAAATGAGCGTCTCGATCGGAGACGATATATGATGGCACACCATGAAGATGAACAATCTCCTGGACGTAAATATGTCCCAAGATCTCCACTGAGCCCTACTCTCTGATGGGTAAGAAGTGAGCCGACTTGGTGAGTCGGTCTACAATCACCCAGATGGAGTCATGACCTCTGGAAGTGCATGGAAGTCCTGTCACGAAGTCCATAGATATCCAATCCCACTTCCACTCTGGGACCTCTAAGGGTTGAACCAAGCCTGCTGGTACCTGGTGCTCAGCCTTCACCTGCTGGCAGGTGAGGCATCGAGAAACGAACTCTGCCACAACCTTCTTCATGCCTGGCCACCAGTGCTGTTATCTGAGATCCTGGTACATCTTTACCACTCCGGGATGTAACGCCAAAGGAGAAGTGTGAAACTCTCTCAGTACCTCCTCCCGTAAAGCGACTGGTACCATGGTACGTCCTTTGAAAAGGATGTCATGCTCTGCTTCAAAGGAGAAACCATCAGGTGCCTGTCCTGAGGATATCTGTGCACGCCATGTCTCATAGTCAGCATCCCCACGCTGTGCCTCTCTGACCCGCTGTAGAAGTGGAGGAGTGACTATGAGAGACTAAAGGAAGGCTGCTCTATCTCTATTCACGAAGGATATCTGCAAAGAGGCTAGTTGCTCCGTCGCCTCCTCAAGTAGCTGAATGCCCATCCTCCTGCTGAGGGCATCGACTACTACGTTCCCCTTCCCAGGAGTATAGACTATCTCAAAGTCATAGTCCTGGAGGAACTCGAGCCATTGCCGCTGTCTTAGGTTCAGGTCCTTCTACGAGAAGATGTACCTGAGACTCTGATGATCAGAAAAGACTGTAAAGCACTGTCCCATTAGGTAGTGTCGCCATGTCTTCAGTGCGAAGACCACTGCTCCTAACTCCAGGTCATGGGTAGCGTAGTTCTGCTCATGCGGCCTCAACTGACGTGATCCATAGGCGATCACTGCCCGCTCCTGCATCAGGACACATCCGAGTCTGGTCCCGGATGCATCGCAGTAAACTACGTACCCTACTCCCTCCTCAGGAAACCTCAATATAGGTGCGCTGGTCAATATCTGTCTCATCTCCTGGAAGCTCTGCTGATATCTGTCTGAACACATGAAGGGTTTCCCCTTCTTCGTCAAATCTGAGAGTGGTGCCGCAACTCTAGATAAATATGGAATGAATCTATGGTAGTATCCAGATAGTCCCAAGAAACTCTGAACCTTCGTCACGCTCCGGGGTGGCTCCCAAGCTGACACTGCCTTGATCATCATAGGATCCACTACAACTCCCGTCTCAGAGATGACGTGTCCCAAGAAGTGGACCTCACGTATCCAGAACTGGAACTTCGAGATCTTACCATAAAGCTGGTGCTCTCTGAGTGTGTCTAGTACAACCCGTAAGTGGTAGGCGTGCTCCTCCTCAGTCGCCGAGTAAATCAAAAAGTCGTCGATGAAGACCATGACAAATCGATCAAGGTATGGCTGAAAGATCCTATTCATGAGGGCCATGAACACTGCTGGAGCATTGGTTACACCGAAAGGAATAACCAGGAACTCATAGTGGCCATACCGACATCTGAAGGCTGTCTTCTGCACGTCCTCGTCTCGAACTCTAAGCTGGTGATAACCTGACCTGAGGTCTATCTTCGAGAACCACCGTGCTCCATTGAGCTGATCAAAGAGGTCATCAATCCTCAGTAGCGGATACTTGTTTCTCACTGTCACCTGGTTCAGGCGACGATAGTCGACACACAGTCACAAGCTCCTGTCTGCCTTCTTGGCGAACAATATCGGGGAAGCCTAGGGTGAAACACTGGGTCGGATGAACCCCTTTCCCTGCAAGTCCTCCAACTGTACCCGTAGCTCTCGAAGCTCGGCGGGGTCCATCCGATATGCTGGAGTCGATATCGAAGCTGTCCCGGGGTACAAGTCAATATAAAAGTCTACCTCCCGGTGAGGAGGTAACCCTGGGATGTCGTCGGGAAAAATGTCCGCAAACTGATCCACCACTGCAGGAAAACCAGGACTCCGCACGTCAAATACTCCTAGGATGAGGCTAGCCAACTGATGAGTGATGGGATGTCCTCTCCTCTGCGAAATTCCATCTTGTGCTGCGAAGGCTCCATTCTCGCCGGTGAAGGTGAACATGCTCCCATCGATGCGTACACATCGCACCTTGCGCCTAAAACAGTCAATCTGTGCATGGACCGTAGATAACCAATCCATGCCCAAGATGACGTCGTAAGGCCTCGACGCTGCTACAAGAAGATCCCAGCCAAAGCTCTCGCCTTCTAGAGTAAGCTCACACTGCCGGCACCAGTGCGTAATCGTCGTGTATGCTCTCGTAGGAGTCTCTAGCCGTAAGGATCGAGCCAACGGCTCTGTCGGAATCTCCGAGCTCCGAACAAGGGCAGAGGCTATGAAAGAGTGACTCGCTCCTGTGTCTATAAGTACTGCATCAAGGGAGGAATAGACACAGATAGTACCTCGAATCATCTTGGGCGTGCCGTGGTCATAGGCCTCTGCTGCCTAGAGCTGTGCATGTCTCTGCCCGCCAGCTCCCTGTGGTCGGGGTGGACCTCCTGGTGGTGATGGTGGTAAAGCCTCAAAGCGTCGCCCACCACCTGCTGCTCGTCCATCTCCCCTGCCTCGTCCGCCTCCTCCCTGCGGATCGCCACGGTCGACCCTCTGCCTCTGCCTCGGTGGTCCCTCAACCGTCTGCTGCTCCTCGACACGGCGGGTCGGGCAGTCACGAGCCATGTGGCCCTGACCGCTGCACGAGTAGCACTGTCTCCTCTCAAAAGACTGGCTCCGCACTGTGTGCCCCGCACTGCTGAGCCAGTGTCCTGAGGTCTTCTTCCTGAGGGTCTGGTCTTCTTAGACCCCTGAGTCATCTGTCGACTGCCTGCTGTAGAAGAATCTGCTACGTGCCGCCCTGCAGTGGGTCTCGGTTCTGGTGTAGACTCAGCAAGAAAACTCTCGATCAAAAGGGCCCACTCCAGTACTCCAATCTAAGTCGGTATGCTGAGGGAGATCAACGATGCCCTGATCTCGTGTCTCAATCCCTGCTCGAAGGTCTGGGCCCGGAAGAATGGGTCCCGTACCATGTCAGTCGAGTAGCGCGAGAGATCAGTAAATCTCGCCGAGTACTGAGCGACCGTCATGCTGCCCTGCCGCAGCTGAAGAAGCTCCAGAATATGCACCGCACAGAGGGTGGCAGGGACGAACTCCGAGTGGAATAGGCTCTCAAAGTCCGTACAAAGTAGAGATGCCTCATCGTGCACCTGGAGCATCAAGCTCCACCATCGGCCCGCTACTGTGTGCAGTAGGCTTGCAGCGAGGATCACCATGAGGTCTGTTGGTGTCCTCACTAGCCTGAAAACTCGTACGACTACCTCCAGCCAGTCCTCGGCTGCCTGGGGGTCCGTCTCCCCATGAAACCTGGGAGGTCGCTGGCGCTAAAACTCATGCAGTGCGCTGAGGCGACGCGCATCGTCAGCGGCTGGTACTGGGAGAATCGGTGGCTCAGCGGGTAGAGCTACCGCCGGTGCCACTGCTGACAAAGGGCCCAGCACCGAGGCCTCGTCGCTCGGTGGGCTGTCGTCATGCTCGTCTCTCGGAACCCTTGCTGGCTGCCATCGTGGGGCCATCCTGAAAAGGAAACAGGTGCGCCACGGTCAGAACAGTAAACCTGGTGAGCTGATATAAAGTAATCACAAAGAAAACTTTGAAACACACATGCAATCAATGTTTTCGTGCATTAAGTCGGAAATCAGAAGTCAGGGTCCTGGTGTACAGATACATCGGCCACCACACCAACACTGGACTCCCTGGACAGATAACCACACTCAATACGCTGAACACTATTGCTTCACATAGAAAAGATTAGAGTTCACGGTAGAACCAAACTCCTCTGATACCAATTTGTCACGAACCATCCTCGGGGCCCGTGCCGTGACTACCCCAAGCCCGCCTTCCATAGGCCAGGGGCTGGCGACTAGCACCAAGGCGTAAATCCCGATAAAAAGGGAAGGAATTGCCTTTGTAAAGTAAAAAAGCACCACAGAGTACAAGCAGAAGAAGTAAACACTAAGTAAGAAACTGAGTACAACAGTAAGTGCAGAAAGTAAAAGGGGCCACAAACACAAGCCCAACTGTAAAGTACAACTCGAAAGGGAAAACAGCAACTGTAAAGTAAAGATGCTATGCCGAGCTGTCCACTAGAAATCCCACCTGATGGGTGGGTACAGATAGCTCCACTACACCTCGGATTCCGTCGTCCGCTCCGAGCACGTCCCGCCCAGTGGTCCACCTCCAGGTACCGTCTTGCTCTGCAAGCCTCAACCACGATCAACGCTGTCCGTCGTCTGCAACCAACACAACGTAGTGCGGGCATAGCCCGTGCAGGGGTGAGTATAAGCTACTCATTAGGGACCCCAAGACCCCCGAAGGTCTCCCAAAATCCACAAAGGAAAATCCACAAAGGAAAGATACAAACACTAAGTAACAACCGACACTGCTTAGGTATATTCCCATACATATACCTAAGTCATCAATTCCAATATGCTACAACCTCCGAGCCCAAGTACAACTCAGTCCACACAAGAAAGTATACGTATTCCACATAGGAAAGCAAAACGTAATCCACACAGGATAGCACAACACAATCCACATAGGAAGGTAAACAGGATTCAGCTCACACAGGTATACTTCTTCGAAAGATGATAGAGATGATCACTGATCCATCTAAGTCGTCGGACCCACAAAGGATCGATAGGTACTAACCCCCGCAATGACCCACACAGGATCGGTAGGAAACTAACCCCCGCAAAGACCCACACAGGATCGGACCCACACAGGATCTGTAGGCGCTGGCTCACACAGAACCGCTGAGCGCTGACCCACACATGATCGGACCCACACAAGATTGGTAGCACTGATCCACATAGGATCGCTGAGTGCTGTAGTCGTCGTCGTCGAATCCACTGAGGATCTCTGCACAGTCGTCGTCGCAGTCACAGTAGCAGTCGCAGCCAGCACTAGGGTTCCCGCACACAGCAAGCTTGTTCGGGAGGGTCCACTCCACGAGCCGAGAGGCTGATAAATCAAATGTCACATAGTCCAGAGTTGATGTATCCAAAAGTTCCATATCGTCAACAGGAACTCAACACAACAGACGGCGCGTCAATCAGACGCCCGGTCTGAGAGTTATTGCTTTTTTCGTTCGAGGGGCCCGGTTGGTTTTTAAGTCAAAACCAGCCCGATTGTACTCCACCTACGTCCAAACCTCGGGCGGAGTATGGCAAAAGATCCGTCTCACTAAGAGGAACTCAACAAAGTTGACGGCACGTCAATCGGACGTCTGTAGCTCAAGATATGAGCGTTTCCGCTCCGAGGGCCCAGTTGGTTTCGTGTACGAACCAACCCGTCCGAACTCAAAGTATTCCGAAACCTTGAGTGAGATATACCGAGATGACCGTCTTGATCCAAGGATCGCATCTCCGCTGACGGCGCGTCGTTTGTAAGTCCGTAGACCAAGTTATGGGCATTTGAACCCAAACAGTCTGATAACAGGGGTTTCGGGCCCGGACTGACCCGGCCCGAGACCCCCCGGTCGGCCCAGACCGGGTCGACCCGCCTCGGACAGGGTCGGCCCGGCCCGGCACGGCCCATCCCGGCTGGGCGCGGCCCGGCCCGGAGCGGCCCGGCCCGGCGCGGCCCGGCCCGGCGCGGCCCGGCCTGGCAGACCGGCCAGGCGCCGGTCCGGCTGGGGGCAGCGCACCCAGCGCGCTGCCAGCTCGGCTTCGGCCGAGCTGTTGGAACAAAAGAGGGGGGCGTCTTCCCCCCTTGTGTAACTGCGGCCCCCCCTCATTTATGGGGGGCCGTTTGCAGCTGGCCTGGGGAATTTAATTCCCCCGGATTTCCCCCTTCCAGCCGGCCCGACCTGGCTGGCCGATTCCTTCTCAACGGGACTGGCGGTGGCCGGTCCCTTTCCGACTCCAACACCGGCGGCCCAGCTGGCCGTCGGTCACCTTACTCCGCCGCGGCCCGGAACCAGCTGAAGCCCTTGTCGTCCAGTGTGGTGCGACGGCACCGTGCCCCTCTGCCGCGGCCCCGCTCCGGCCGCGGCGCCTTCGATTTCTTTCGACGCGGCGCGACAGCATCGCGTTCTTAACTTCTTTCCACGGCGTGGCGCGACGGCGCCCCACAATACTTGTCGTGTGATTTCCGTGTGGTGCGACGGCACCACGCCATCCCGTTCCATCCGCAAAGAATCAAACATGAACATAGGAGAGGGGGGGGGGGGGGGTTCGGCCGTGTTTTTGTGGACCGGCCCCCCTCTCGTTAATCGATATCATCTAGTCGAAAATTCCACGATAATCGATAAACTGGATTCATGAACGGGAAAAATTAAATAAAACAATCACCTACCTCGGTTCAGGAATGGTTTTCATCAACGAGCTGCGGAAGACGAGCGTCGTGGAGGTCGGGCGTCGCGGGAGAATGTCGACGTCGCGAAGCGAGGATTCGATGTCTTTAATGGTGATTCCGTCGCGGAAAACCGTCGTGGAAGAGATGACGCAGAAGAAAGAACGTCGCGTCGTGGATACGACGTCGTGGAAGAACCGTGTTCCTCGGCGGAGATGTTCTTCGTTGAAGAACGGTGTTCTTCGCGTTCTTCGTCGAGGTTGAAGAAGAAGAAGACCGCTTCCCCAATTCTCTCAAGGTGTCAAAACTCTAACAAAAAATAATATAAAACTCTTTCTTATTTTATTAACACAACAACACATTTGAATTCCAAGAGTTTTAAATTCAATAACCACACACAACTCACCTCATTAAACTCATTACATTTAAGTCATAGGTTATAACTTAAGTTAACAAAATTAAAGTGGGAGTTGAGGGGGGTTAGAGGATATGAAGGGGTGGGGTTCGTGTGGGCCCCACCACCCTCATAACCACCTAAGGGAGGTTGGGTGGTTACCCAACATCCATCAAGAACTAACACTTATAGTAAAATAATAAAAATTGTAGTGTAATTATAAAATAAACTTCCATAATTTTTATTATCAACACTCGTGTAAACGCAACACCGGAACTGGAGTTCCTAAGAAATTACCGGTGATGTGGTTCCATCAGTGCCCTCGGAATTAGATTCAGGGCACCAGTTCAAAAGTTAGAAATTCCCGCTCATTCGTTTACTAAATGTACCTGAGCCAAACTTCGAAAAATTGATTTCGGGCACACCGGGCCTCGAAATCAGGTGCCGTCAGAAACCGTGCTCTTGTAAAATTCCAAAGAAAATTAAGAAAAAATTTCCCTTGAATTTTACAGGACTTTACAAGTATTTTACCTCGTAAATAGATTCTCTTCCTCTAAAAAATCTTTTTGAAACCTGAGAAGAACTTTGGAATGGAAAAACACCCTCATATAGTTACATAATAATCTTCGTGTATACTATTATTATCAGGTAAAATATAATAAGCTCAAGCCCTGAAATATTAAATTTAACATTGTTGGATATACTGAGGGTCTAAAATGTTATTAACTTTTGGATGATAAATTGGGTTATCAAAAGTGTTTCATTAATAAATATGTGGGATTCTATGATTTGTGTTCTCCCAAATCCATATCTATCAAAAATAATAGTACCGATCTAGCAATAGATGAGGTTGAAAAAACCATGACTCTATATTATTTTGAGTCTATTGTCTATGATCCTACACTTGATCTTAACACTATGTTCCAAGATTATTCTAGCTTCATTTCTAATTTAGATTAAAAATATGAACTGCCTTCTAATAACATATACTATCAGTTAACTCGAGATAGTATAAATATTGTTCCTAGAGCCCCAGCTTTGGTTCATCCAATATGACATGGATTATTATTCCTTTCATGTTTCCCAGGATCTTATTGATGATTTTCCACAAACCTATAAGCAAACTCTTAATGAAAAAGTTTCAAAATAACATATCTTTACCTTGGATGAAGAAATGCATTCCTTAAGAAAAACTCATACTTGGTCTATCATAGAATAAGCACCCAATGCTAATGTAATTGGATTTTAGTGGATTTATAAAATAATGAAAGAGAAAAGTACGAAAAATAAAATAAAATTCAAATAAATATTATTTTTTATGGGATCCATTCTATGAGAAAGAATATAATATTCTGAAATTTTCTCTCAAGTTGTTAAGTATTCTTCAAAAAGTATATTTAATTATTTGTATTCTTATAGTTACCTTCACATTAAACAACTTGGTGTAAAAATGGACTTCCTTTATGGTGAGATAAATGAGAAACATTACATGAAACCACCTGATAGTTACTCTAAACAATTTAAATATATCTTAGTTTTCCTTTCAAAAAAATATTTTTGCTATTTAAAACGTGGCTCATGGATGTGGTATAGAAAATTTGATTCCTTTATGCTTGATAAAAATTTAATTAAGAGCTAGTATGATGCTTGTGTTTATTTTAAGTCAATTAAAAGTATCATGATTTATCTATTGTATTATGTTTATGAAATGATCATAATTTTCAATAACATGAGCCTCATTAATGCTATAAAATACCAATTAAAAGGAATGTTTGAAATGAATGTATTAGGGGTAGTTAAGAAAATAATAGGTGTATAAATTATAATGGATAGAACAAATAAAAATCTATATCTTTCACAACATGCATATATTCAAAAAATCCTTAAAAATTACCTGTTTGAATCACCAAAACTTGTGATCATACCTTTATGAAAACACTTTACACCTTATTTACTCCGACTTCCCTCTACTTTTTTTGATATTGAGGTCATGTTTTAAATTTCCTACACAAAGGTAGTTGGTAGCGTCATGTATTATATGACATGTTTTAATCCGAATGAATCCCTTGTAGTTTTCACACATAGGATATTTATAGCCACTCCAAGGAAGCCATATTGGCATGCCCTAAAGTGGCTGGTACGATACCTATCTTGTACCAATAATTTTTATTTTTGTTATTGAAAAAATGAAGATACCGCTGAATTAGTTATTGGATTTGTAGATGTTGGATATTTCGGAAATATTGACACTAGAAGATAATTGAATGGTTATTTATTCAACACTTTTAGTGGCACTATTTCCATGAAGTGAAATTAGAAATGTTTGGAAACACTTTCAACCACAAAATCAAAATATATATACTTGACAGAGGATTTTAAAGAGTCCTTATGGTTCAAGGGGTTTTCTATTGGACTCAAATATTATAATTCTACTATTAATGTACATAGTGATAGTCAATATTCATTACATTTATCCAAGAATTTATTATTCCATGGTAAATCCAAACACATAAATATAAGATTAAATTTTATTAGAGGTGTTATAGAATATAGAACCATGTGTTTCAACAAGATGCACATTAAGGATAACCTAGCTAATAGTTTAACTAATTCTATGGTATTATATAATTCAATTTCATAGATTGGTTCATTTTGGTTCCCATTATAGAACCTTAAGTGAAAGAAAATAAACAATTTCAATTGAAAATAATAGATATTTGTGAATTTAGGTGTTTCATTTGTTTTCATATTGAGATTACATGTTTTTTATTCTTCCATTTGAATTTTTTAAATGACATGCATGAAAATTGTTTGAATTCATTTTATTTATCTCAAATTAATTATTTTGGATATGGGATCTTCACTGGGACACTATCTTTCCATGTGGAACTCTATTGGAAAACTATCTTTGGATGACTCATGCTTTCCTCTTCACTAATCCTTCATGTATTCCTTTATGGTTATTGATTTTCATGATCTTCAGTTCAATTGCCATCATCCACCTATTCTCTTCCACTCAAGTGTGTCATTTCATTTTAGTTATGTTTCCATTGAATGTAATCATCTAGTTGGATGGATTATTTCAAGGTGCAATGTCATATTATGGGATTGATGAAAACTCTGAGATTTGGCTTCTATGTTAGATTCATTCTGGTTCTTGTAACACCCCGAGCTTCCACGATATGCTTCTTATTCAATAATGTAATAGCTTGCATTGTACGCAACATCGAGTTCTAACACACTGCAACTAATCAAAGTAGCCGTTATGAATAGTAATAACCACTTTTTAAATTTATAGAAATTTTATATTTCAAAATGGACTTCATTTTTGTATTCCTAATATTGAAATTAGCCTATGTTGAATTTTTTGTAATTTTCTGAGAACTTCAAAATTTTTATGAATAGCGAAAAATACTTAAAACAACTTTTTTAATAAAAATAATTTATTGTGATAAATTATACTATTTAGTGGTTTTAAAGTATAATTAGAATATATTTTTACCATTTTATCCAATGGTGGTCATTAGAATTAATTTAACATTGAAATTGGACATAAACAATTGTCAATCTTTTGATATAAATTGTTTCTTAAAACACGCTATTTGTTGTGACAACGGGAATTAATTATAAAATTAATTAATGCAACTTATATGTTTGAAATTTTTTAAAATAGACATCATTTTTGAATTCAGAATATCAATTATAGCTTAGGGTGAAATTTTGGCATTGTTCTGAAAAACTTCAATTTTTGATGAATAGTGAAACCACTAAGTGATAGTTAAATAACTGATTTTTCGTTTAAATGAAATATTACCACTTCTGTGATTTAATTTTTAAAAATCCAACATACATGGTTGTCATTAAGAGGTAAAATGTGGTTCAATGAGATTAAAATAATTTTTTTGGTGAATAGTAACTTTTAAGTTCTTAATCGCGATTAGAGGTAATTAGTGTAGTTTAAGGTAAAAACAATGTTTTAATAATATGATATGAGCTTGAAACTTGTCCTACTCCTATTGGATGAGTCATGGCCGACCAAAAAAACCCATGGGTCAACTTGGGGACCCCATGGAGCCACTTTAGTTGGAAAATGACATTAATATATATTTATTTAATGTTAAAATTAAATTGACACAAAAATGAGTTGTTTTACTAAAATAGTTTTTAAGTAGGGTTACACAAGTCCAAATTTTGATTATAAATATTCATTAGAAATCTAAAAAGATTTCCTACATCATATTATTTTATTTATAATGTTTAGACATTAAATAAATTAAATTAATTATGACATCATGATGATGCAGCGATGACCTCATTATTTAACGATTTAAATAAAATGAGAAGATAATGCAAATTCCAAGGCGAACACTTGTCCAAAGCCTATTGGATGGGTATATTTCGAACCCTTATCACCATAGACACGAATTATATAAGTGTGGGACCTCTAAAATCCGAAACTCATTTTATAATAAAGTGACTTTTCTTTACTTTCCAAGAGTGCCCCTCCTCTCCACTTATAAAAGGCCCCCACCTCTCCCACCTCATTTACACTTTCAAGACATTTGGCTCGGCCAAACTCTGCCCAAATACTCTCCCAACTTCCCTCTCTTAATCCTAGAAGCCTCACTTTGGGCAGAACTCTTCCCAAGGAAGCCTTTGTCTCAAATCAAAAAGAGTTACCCGATTTTGAGGTAATGTCTTCTCTAATGTTGTTTTGTTTTATTTTTCTTCTCCAACCCCCTAAACTCTTTTTATTCATTTCTTTTGTAACAACAACAGTATCCTCAATATACTAGGATTTTGTTATAAGAAGGATTCGAGATACACTTACACACACCTACATCTAATGGTTACAGAACATACGGTTTCTGTGGATCGTGAATTTCTGCCTCACGAAACGATGATTGTTCAACACTCATATAACACCTTCAAAGGTGGCCATTAAGATGTCACTATTTTTATATATGATATATAATATGTTATGTTTTACTTATGCTTCTGTATTTCTCATTTATGGCATACTTTATGATTTCCATTATGGGTAAAACGCGATAATTTCATTTTAGGAAGTGCGGACTACCGCCCCCTCAAAGTGATTTGAATCGTTAATGCCATATTTGGGATGTATAAAGGATGGAGTAAATGGTATTATACACTATATTATACTGTAATTATATTATACTTTTATATCATTATGATTTAGTTCCATTAAATATGAAATTGAAATGAAAGTAGCGTTCATGCGTACGTACGGGTTACCGTCTCCATGAACGGTGCATTTCATTTCTTACCTCTAAATGTTACGTGACATTATGAATGAATATATATACTGGATATATATGATATATATTATATCTAAATAATGAATATAATTCTGGATATAATGTATATTTCACCACATGAACAACTTGTGATTATAAGAAGTTTATTGTTGACTCAAGTACCAAAGATCGACAAAACGACCGTTATTAACTTAAATAATTACATAATGTTCATAACATTGTAATAAGTGATATAAGAAGGATAATGAAATTCAAAATGGTTCTTAATAAGGTAGATATTAACTCTAGTTTATTATTCAGGAATTTAAAGAACGGTTGGGTCATGTCGGACACGAGGTAAGGGAATTTCTTAACCCAACTTCCATTCTTTGGGTTAATCTCCTACTTTCAAATTATGTCATGATATTATTATGTCCTATCTTGTATTTTTACATTATTTATGTGTACTTATAGTGAATACACATTATAGATGTACTTTATTTAAAAAAAATGATCTTTTTATGGACTTCATCTCAATCCCCTTTCATTGAGGCATATTTGGTTTTATACACAACTTTCTTTTATACGGTGTATAAACCCCTTTGACTTTTACGTTTATTCAAAATGAATATTTTTTATACGAAGCGTTTTGATAAACGACAAAAGGGAATGTTTTTCTTTCCGTACTTATGCGGCGACAATGACTTCTCCACCGCCGTGACCATTATTTGAGTTTCGGCTTCCTCTACAAGCCATCATTTTTTTAATGAAAAATAAATACAATGTTTTAACTTTCTTTTATTTTGGTATTGAAAATGGTTTTGAAAGCGTTTTTATTATATCAATGTGTCGTATTGATATCTTGTGATTGAAATGTGTAAATGTTATGTTTCCTTTATGCATGTTTTATGTGATAAGATTATGTTATGGTTTATGATATGTTTAAACCTATTCATATGAGGAATGTATTGGACTTAATATGTGACGGGTGGAGCCCGCTATAGCTCCTCGATGCATCGGTAGGTCTCATGAGACAACTAGACGTGGAATTGGCCGAGGCCCTTTCCCATATTTGATTTATGGTTTTGGCCGAGGCCTTAATCATTTTAGACGTCTTGGCCGAGGCCTTGACAAAATGTTTCAGAATGTCCGGCATTATACATTCCCTCATTATGAAAGTGGTTATTGATATTTTATGTGTTTATTCGTCTAGTAGAATATCCATGTGAGTAAGTAATGGCATTATTTCATTTTACTTTTTCCATATTATGTTGAAGTTCATGTTTAAAAGGCTTTTGTTTTAGTCATACATTGCCTTAAATGTTGATGTTTATTTATGAAAGCTTCCGCAATATTGTTATCCTTACTGAGCATCTGAGCTCACTCCTTTCAATGTTTTAATATTTTCCAGGATGTGAAGAAGTATTTTATGAATGACCTGCAGGGATTGTCAGAAGAGGATATGAGTGTGCTCTATGGAGACTTTGTTATTGTAGTTTTTCACTTTATGATGTAATGTAAGACTTATGAATGTATCTAGTGTTTCCAAGGCTACTAACCTAATCGGTCTTTCGAGACTTGATCTTTTGTGATCATGCCAATGTTACGAAGTAATGCACCGACTCTAGGTAGCTGGGGTCGAGGCGTTACAGTTGGTATCAGAGGCAGTTTAGTACTATCCTTGGAAGCTAGATTTAGATAAACTCTGATTAGAGCACATAGCCCAAAGATAGACTTTGAGGATTAGTATAGAAGAACTTCCTAGAATTTTGTTATTGTAGAGATTTTGTGAGTTTTCCTAGAAATACATCCCTATCTGGATACGAGCAGTTAGAGGCAGCTCTAGCACAGATGTACCTAGGGGTAAAACCTAAAAACACCGCTTTGAGCTAGACTCGAACGGGAACTGGTGCACGACAATGGGCCTTGCTGCACTCTTGGTTACGACACTCCCGGGGGGATATGCTTAGGATAATTCCCATTTTCTTTACAAACCACTATGAACGGTTATGAGTATATACTTCCTCAAATAAAACCTTTTTATGATTATGGATTATATCCATAAATAGTTCAATTTATGTTAAGTATTTTACAAGTTTGGAATTATGTAAACTAATCTAGTTTATGCCATTGTTTAGAAATGGCGCCTAGTGGAAGGAATGGAAACTGTATCAATGCACGCAATCCGTGTAGGGATTTCCCTCCTGCTCAAGATAATTATGGTGGAGCCAGTGATACAACTGGTGCTGATCAGTTCCTCACCGTACTGGGACAACTCACGCAGGTTATGAATAACAACCTTACTCGTATGGAGCACCCTGATCCGCAATGTGGAGGATCAATGCTAGACCGTTTCATGAGGCAACAACCACCAACCTTCAATGGGAGTACAAATCCTATAGTATCTGAGCAATAGATAAATTCCTTAGAGAAAATATTCCATGCCTTGGGGGGTAGTGAAAGGGAGAAAGTTGTCATGGCAGTTTACCGCCTCACTGGAGATGCCGATCAGTGGTGGTCACTGGTTCAAAACACAAAGGAAGATGATGACGTATCGAATATGGAATGGAAGGAGTTCAAAGAGCTTTTATTAGAAAAATACTTTCCTCGTGACCATCGAGCAGATATGGAAAGGCAATTTCTGAGTCTAAGGCAGAAGGAGGATGAGAATGTCGCAAAGTATGAGGCTAACTTTACAAGGTTAGTGAGGCATGCTGCCGATTATATACGTAACCCAAGGAGTAAGATTGATCATTTATTTGATGGGTTAAAACCATTTCTCCATCGAGCTTTAGTATCACAATCCTTCTCATCATACGAAGATATTGTCTCGTGTGCTATCAAGACAGAAAAGGAATTCTCTAAGTCTTATGACAACAAAGTAAAGAAAGAGAAGAAGAGAACAGTGGAACAAGAGACAGATAAAGGGAAAAAGGGAAAGAAGGATTTTCCATTATGTGTTAATTGTGGGAAGAATCACCCTGGTACTTGCCTGAAAGGAATGGGAGTTTGTTATAAATGTGGAGAAAAGGGTCACCAGGCTCGTGATTGCAAGGGAAAGAAAGAGGCTATCAAAGTTGAATGCTACAATTGTAGAGAAATGGGTCATTATGCAAATGAATGTCCTAATCATCAAGGAAACTTACCTCAGAAAAGGCCAAGGGATCAAGGACAATCTTATGCTGTTACTACAGTTGAAGCAGAATAATTAATGTATTGGTCCTTTTGGACTCATGGATTATATTCTAGTTATTAGAATAATGTGATATATAAGGATTGTACTGCAGTACTTTTTGATTTCACTAAGGTTTTAATATGATGAAGGTAATCATATCTTTAGTATGTGACAAAAGAGAAACTTTAATTTGTTTGGGGAATCTGATGTTACAATTGATTTTGGAATTTAGAGACCTTTTAGAGAAAGTCTGGACAGAGGTATTTTGGATAGCTATAAAGGTTGGAATGGATTAAGTTGAACTTTGGATAGTATTGTTTAAGGTTAAAAAATTTATGAAGATTATTTTTGGAATAGTATAGTACTATATTTTTTTGGAAAAGGACAACCTGCAGGGTGGGGCATAACCCGTCGCATCGGACAAAGCTGCAGGAATCGAACCCACAATCAAAGTGCGACAGGACTTTATTTCCTACCACTAGCCTACAGGAAGTCCCTGGTTATTACAAAATAATTTTACTAATCTAAATGGTATGTGTTAACAATTGGAACCTTATACAATTTGGATAAATAGAATATTTTTGAGTTCCATTACCATTTGGAGTAAAAGTTGGGTTTGTGGTAAAAATTTATTAACGAATGAAGGTATACATAACAAGTATGTATATTCCTTTACGTTCTTAGTAAATCTACTAAATAAATTCCTCAACATTATAAAAGGTAACTTAAAACAAAAATGTTGTCGGTTAACTTTTCCAACTGGGGATTCAATGACCGTTTAACCAATCACAAGTTTGTGATTTTCTTGTTGTTAAACTTTCTCCTAATCCTGTTTTCTATAACTCTCCATCAGACCTTGATGGTTTGTTTCTCCTCCATATCCATATTTTCATAGAATCCTAGAATGGGCTATATCGGGTGACCTTTGTACTTATCTTGCTTTCTTTTAATGTTATATATTTATTAACCTTATTTCCGATGTGGGTTATCCTCAAAGGTATTTTCTCTTTTCAACCTTTTATTTTCAAAGAAAAATTTCAAATTGCGAGGACGCAATTTATTGAAGGAGGGGAGAATGTAACACCCCGAGCTTCCACGATATGCTTCTCATTCCATAATGTAATAGCTTGCATTGTACGCAACATCGAGTTCTAACACACTGCAACTAATCAAAATAGCCGTTATGAATAGTAATAAACACTTTTTAAATTTATAGAAATTTTATATTTCAAAATGGACTTCATTTTTGAATTCCTAATATTGAAATTAGCCTATGTTGAATTTTTTGTAATTTTCTGAGAACTTCAAAATTTTTATGAATAGTGAAAAATACTTAAAACAACTTTTTTAATAAAAATAATTTATTGTGATAAATTATACTATATAGTGGTTTTAAAGTATAATTAGAATATATTTTTACCATTTTATCCAATGGTGGTCATTATAATTAATTTAACATTGAAATTGGACATAAACAATTGCCAATCTTTTGATATAAATTGTTTCTTAAAACACGCTATTTGTTGTGACAGCGGGAATTAATTATAAAATTAATTAATGAAACTTATATGTTTGAAATTTTGTAAAATAGACATCATTTTTGAATTCGGAATATCAATTATAGCTTAGGGTGAAATTTTGGCATTGTTCTGAAAAACTTCAATTTTTGATGAATAGTGAAACCACTAAGTGATAGTTAAATAACTGATTTTTCGTTTAAATGAAATATTACCACTTCTGTGATTTGATTTTCAAAAATCCAACATACATGGTTGTCATTAAGAAGTAAAATGTGGTTCAATGAGATTAAAATAATTTTTTGGTGAATAGTAACTTTTAAGTTCTTAATCGCGATTAGAGGTAATTAGTGTAGTTTAAGGTAAAAACAATGTTTTAATAATATGATATGAGCTTGACACTTGTCCTACTCCTATTGGATGAGTCATGGCCGACCAAAACAACCCATGGGTCAACTTGGGGACCCCATGGAGCCACTTTAGTTGGAAAATGACATTAATATATATTTATTTAATGTTAAAATTAAATTGACACAAACATGAGTTGTTTTACTAAAATAGTTTTTAAGTGGGGTTACACAAGTCCAAATTTTGATTATAAATATTCATTAGAAAGCTAAAAAGATTTCCTACATCATAGTATTTGTTTTATAATTTTTAGACATTAAATAAATTAAATTAATTTTGACATCATGATGATGCAGCGATGACCTCATTATTTAACGATTTAAATAAAATGAGAAGATAATGCAAATTACAAGGCTTAAACTTGTCCAAAGCCTATTGGATGGGTAGATTTCGAACCCTTATCACCATAGACACGAATTATATAAGTGTGGGACCTCTAAAATCCGAAACTCATTTTATAATAAAGTGACTTTTCTTTACTTTCCAAGAGTGCCCCTCCTCTCCACTTATAAAAGGCCCCCACCTCTCCCACCTCATTTACACTTTCAAGCCATTTGGCTCGGACAACCTCTGCCCAAATACTCTCCCAACTTCCCCCTCTTACTCCTAGAAGCCTCACTTTGGGCAGAACTCTTCCCAAGGAAGCCTTTGGCTCAAATCAAAAAGAGTTACCCGATTTTGAGGTAATGTCTTCTCTAATGTTGTTTTGTTTTATTTTTCTTCTCCAACCCCCTAAACTCTTTTTATTAATTTCTTTTGTGACAAAACCAGTATCCTCAATATACTAGGATGTTTTTATAAGAAGGATTCGAGCTACAATTACACACACCTACATCTAATGGTTACAGAACATACGGTTTCTGTGGATGGTGAATTTCTGCCTCACGAAACGATGATTGTTCAACACTCATATAACACCTTCAAAGGTGGCCATTAAGATGTCACTATTTTTATATATGATATATAATATGTTATGTTTTACTTATGCTTCTTTATTTCTCATTTATGGCATACTTTATGATTTCCATTATGGGTAAAACGCGATAATTTCATTTTAGGAAGTGCGGACTACCGCCCCCTCAAAGTGATTTGAATCGTTAATGCCATATTTGGGATGTATAAAGGATGGAGTAAATGGTATTATACACTATATTATACTGGAATTATATTATACATTTATATCATTATGATTTAGTTCCATTAAATATGAAATTGAAATGAAAGTAGCGTTCATGCGTACGTACGGCTTACCGTCTCCATGAACGGTGCATTTCATTTCTTACCTCTAAATGTTACGTGACATTATGAATGAATGTATATACTGGATATATATGATATATATTATATCTACATAATGAATATAATTCTGGATATAATGTATATTTCACCACATGAACAACTTGTGATTATAAAAAGTTTATTGTTGACTCAAGTACCAAAGATCGACAAAACGACCGTTATTAACTTAAATAATTACATAATGTTCATAACATTGTAATAAGTGATATAAGAAGGATAATGAAATTGAAAATGGTTCTTAATAAGGTAGATATTAACTCTAGTTTATTATTCAGGAGGTTAAAGAACGATTGGGTCAAGTCGGACATGAGGTAAGGGAATTTCTTAACCCAACTTCCATTCTTTGGGTTAATCTCCTACTTTCAAATTATGTCATGATATTATTATGTCCTATCTTGTATTTTTACATTATTTATGTGTAATTATAGTGAATACACATTATAGATGTACTTTATTTAAAAAAAATGATCTTTTTAAGGACTTCGTCTCAATCCCCTTTCATTGAGGCATATTTGGTTTTATACACAACTTTCTTTTATACGGTGTATAAACCCCTTTGACTTTTACGTTTATTCAAAATGAATCTTTTTTTATACGAAGCGTTTTGCTAAACGACAAAAGGGAATGTTTTTCTTTCCGTACTTATGCGGCGACAATGACTTCCCCACCGCCGTGACCATTATTTGAGTTTCGGCTTCCTCTACAAGCCATCATTTTTTTAATGAAAAATAAATACAATGTTTTAACTTTCTTTTATTTTGGTATTGAAAATGGTTTTGAAAGCGTTTTTATTATATCAATGTGTCGTATTGATATCTTGTGATTGAAATGTGTAAATGTTATGCTTCCTTTATGCATGTTTTATGTGATACGATTATGTTATGGTTTATGATATGTTTAAACCTATTCATATGAGGAATGTATTGGACTTAATAAGTGACGGGTGGAGCCCGCTATAGCTCCTCGATGCATCTGTAGGTCTCATGAGACAACTAGACGTGGAATTGGCCGAGGCCCTTTCCCATATTTGATTTATGGTTTTGGCCGAGGCCTTAATCATTTTAGACGTCTTGGTCGAGGCCTTGACAAAATGTTTCAGAATGTCCGGCATTATACATTCCCTCATTATGAAAGTGGTTATTGATATTTCATGTGTTTATTCGTCTAGTAGAATATCCATGTGAGTAAGTAATGGCATTATTTCATTTTACTTTTGCCATATTATGTTGAAGTTCATGTTTAAAAGGCTTTTGTTTTAGTTATACATTGCCTTAAATGTTGATGTTTATTTATGACAGCTTCCGCAATATTGTTATCCTTACTGGGCATCTGAGCTCACCCCTTTCAATGTTTTAATATTTTCCAGGATGTGAAGTAGTATTTTATGAATGACCTGCAGGGATTGTCAGAAGAGGATATGAGTGTGGTCTATGGAGACTTTGTTATTGTAGTTTTTCACTTTATGATGTAATGTAAGACTTATGAATGTATCTAGTGTTTCCAAGGCTACTAAACTAATCGGTCTTTCGAGACTTGATCTTTTGTGATCATGCCAATGTTACGAAGTAATGCACCGAATCTGGGTAGCTGGGGTCGAGGCGTTACAGTTCTCCTCTCCATGATCCTTACTCCTGTTTCTCATTTGGTGAAACCGTACAGGTTAAAGCTTGTTATACCCTATCGAACATTTGGCTCTGAACACTTTCAACTCTAGTTTTCACCACTTTTCACCACTCATGGTGGATTACTATGGAAATGTTACATCCTTGTAAAAAATAAGAGAGGATTTTGGAAAACCAGGAAAATCCATTGATATTTTTCTTCTGTACATCAATGCTTAAGAACTATCTGCATCCATCGAGATCAGATGAATAACATAACAACTGATAAAAGACCAAGACCACCTGAATAGATTTAAATCTATATGGGTTAGTAAGTTCTTAAAATTTCCTCATTTCTTTTATTTAAGAATCATTTAAAAACTTTTTTCTCATTTTTTTTCTATTCTTATTTTTTGGTATGCCTTACATTGTACCTATTTCTTTCGGAACATAATAAAAATGTATGTGTGCGTGGTGTTATTTCTTTGAACATAGTCCCCCAAAGGATCAAACAACATTAAATATTTTTATTATTCACTCTTTTATTTCATTCTTGAATCTTAAATGGCTTGTTTATATTGAATTCATCTTCCGGATACAAAATCCCATATTTGGTTCTATCTAGTTTGTGTGTTCATCCGATTTCCAGTACACCTTACCCCTCACAAAATGGGATAACATTGATCAAGGGAAAAACACATTTTGAAAAAGTACACTGATAAAGCACACTATAAGGGAACATGGACAATTAGATAATGATAATTTACGACTAAAGATGGAATAATCATGGAGAAACGATCAGACAAGTGAACAGTTTAGATGGATGACCGCGAAGAATCGACCCAAGGGTAGGCACTAGGAAATAATACCAAAAAAATAAGAACTTGTGGAAGTATAGTATCCAAAATAAAATTTTTGCATTTTTTTAAATCATCACATATAAAATAGGATAAAAAATCAATCTCAAATAAAATGAAGTATATAATTTTTAGTGAGTCAAAAAACAAAAATTATATAATGTTATTTTTTATTTATCTAGAAAAAATTAATTTATTTTTCTTATATTATATTTTGTTGTAAGAAATTTAATATTTTCATTTCTACGATATTTTCATTATTATTATTATAAATTTTAATGAAAATAGTAAGTTAATAGTCCAATTTATTGGTTCTTATGTGGATTTACATTGGTTCGAATATCCTTAGGTGAGTTTTTTGTGTGAATTTTCTAGTTATTTTATAATTCTCTAACTATTTTAAATTAATAATATTTAAAATATTATAATAATGTTAATCATATCACCATTGATCACACTCCACCATTTTTAAGGGAAATCCTAGAACAAAAACTATTTCTTTATCATAAAGGCACACTTCCTATTGTTTAAAGCACCACCATCGCTGCCACACCACCTTCCTGACCATCTCCATCAAAACCACTAAAGATGGAGAGAAGTGGAGGAACACCAAAACTCTAAAAAGATTTACTAGAGACCAATAATAATAGTGAAAATTTAAAAAGACCACAATTAAAAAAAATCCAAGACCATAGTAGAAGAAGACCAAAATATGAGTAATAGACAGCATGGGCTAAAGCCTAAAATAGATCCTGTACAAAATACCAATATGGAAAACAAGGAGAAAACCCCTATAAAAGGTTGATGCCTAATAAAAAATCCCTTCATTGACTTAGTATCTCCCATAATCTATCACAATTTCCACCATCACCAATGAAGGAAATTAAACATCAAGTTCATTGAACCATGTAATCATCATGTCAAATTTGGTGAATTTTTTTTATTGGGATAGAAGTATCACTAAGTAAGACCAAGGGAGACCCCAAAATGCAGTCAATAGATCAACAAAGAGTGAGATCTGCCGCTATAGGGATGGGATCCTCATCAAGTCCAACATTACGGAAAGATTGACTCATAAAGGTAGATATGGAGAAATAAATCTCTAAAATAAGTAAAAACACTAGGATAAAACTCCACTAAAAGGGAACTAAAACAACGAAATAAGAAAATAAAGGGTGAGGATAAAATGATTTTGAAAAGGATAATGAGAGAATCAAAGTTGAACACTACTATAGAAGCACCTTTTATCAGTTCTAAAATTTATGTTTATTAGTGCTAAAAAATTACTAATATTGTAAGCATCCTTAGAAAATGATCTCTTTTATCAACACATAAAGAAGCAATGATAAAAGCATATTTTATCAAAACTCGAAAACACATTGATAAATGGGGAATTTTATGTGTGTATTTTTTATCACCGATAAATAAAACATTTATCAATTATTTTTTAGAAATGATATAACTAAAAATAATTTTTGAAAATACCTCCAGCAACCACAACCTTTAGCAGCACTACATTTAATAGTGCTAGTTTCTAGAACTGATAGAACATAATAAAACTAGAAGCCAACCATGATAGCCTGTCACCCCTATTAATTATTATAATAACTTCCATCAAATTTCTCAGTCACGCATTACCCTAAGATTTGAACCTATGACCTCCTCCTACTAGATGAATGACCTTACCACTACTGCATCATGTTTTCCATGATATTTTATGATATATTTACTTATGTATATATATTTCCATTCTATAGATATATTTTTATTCATATAATTATATATAATTATATAATTATTTTTAAATACATTTATAAAATATGTATATATATATATATATTTTTATATATTTATGTATCATTGTATATATATATATGTGTGTGTTATAATGTATTTATAAAATGCATATTTATTGTAAATAAACTCATATGTGTGTGTGTGTGTATTTATGTGTGCGTGTAAAATATGTTTATATATATATAAGTATATAAGTATATATTTATGTATAATTTTGTGTCTAAATATAAATTTTTTATAATGTATTTATGAAATGAATTTTTATTTGAAGTACATTTATGTGTATGTGTGTGTACGTGCATGCGTGTGTGTTTATAC